>WIPJ01002861.1:3288-15560 GCA_018155075.1 Cassiopea andromeda | reverse complement strand
TATGGGATCAAGTATAAGATTTAGTTGGTTGGATAGGTTTGTTGGTATTGGTTGGATCCAAAATATGATGGGACTAAACTGCTGACACACGAGTAAACAAATTAATCATAAAAGTATTTCATGCGTTTAATTTTCCTTGCATAGTTCGTTGTGTCTGTGATAGTTGTGCTTGTGAGGTAAAAAAGACAAGGTTAGGAAATCTAAGGGATTTTTAGCAATTTACATGAAGAAAGCTGAGAACACTGCCTAAGATTAGACTTTCAACAAAGATGGCATGAAGTAAAGATAATTTTGAAACGTGGATTCGAAGAACAAAGCTGATCACCTTTTGAATGAATGCCTCCTTCCAACGACAGCTTCTGATTGGCTTAGCCGCCTCACCGCACCCCCAGTTTTACCAGTCACGTGATAATTGTGTTTTGATGAAGCGTGAAGGAAAGCAGACAGGAAAAGGAGCAACGCACGTAACGGGTTTCCAGACATGGATGCTGAAATTGTGTCAAAAAAGCGAAAAATTGACGAGACGACAAAACCAACAGAGAATGGGAATATTTACCAGGTTTGTTTGCCTACTTATGTGTTTTATAGGCACATTAACTCTAGTAATTCTATTACTGTAGAGATAGTGGCTGAATGTAACCTAGGCCGCAAAAGCAATCACATTAGCCTTTCTTTGAAAACCGGCTTTATAGTAATGGAAAGCGTTGGTAATACCCCGTTTGTACAAATGTCGATAAAAGCATTTGAATTACAGTTGTACCGTAGAAAAGTAAGAATTCCTGTTAATACACGTATCATTAGCTTAAATAAATACACCAAGAACTTCTGTTTACTGTGCTTTTAGCTGCGTATTTACATCTCAAGAGCTCGTACGAGAATGTATTTGCTTTAGCAGACACATATGAAAAGCACAGGTACACGTTTCATTACAGTCCATTTAAATATTACGCAAGAACCTAGTCATTTGCTGAAAAGTCGCCACAATTAATTTGTTCTTCTGAGTAGCCCTCGCAACCCAGCGAGATAGCTGACTTACATTTTCTTTTATTTCTCTATTACCTGATATTCAAGTTGGCTTCATGTTTCGCAATAGAACTGAACGTGCACTGGTTTTTTGTTGGAAATGGATTCGCATGACTGCTTGATGGAATTTTTAGTGGATGCAGCACATGCTAATTTTTAATGGCACGAAAGTCAATAGAAGCTGCAATTAAAATCTAATAACCCCTCTGATTGATTACTTTTCTACTTCTATTGCATATCATAAACAAGGAAGTCTTTCTTTAGCGAATTTACTTTGTAGTCCCCTTTCAAGCTTGTTGCCTGAAAAGTTACAACATTTGACGTCATCATCAATGCTTTAGAAGCAATTGCTTGACTACTAGAAAACTGCTCACAAAGCTGAAATTTTTGGAAACCTCTTATAGCCATGTATGATATTGTTTAACTGCGCAGGAATTATCAGAATGAGATGTAATTTTGTAGTAATGATGTGGTATTTAACATTTAACGCTTTCCTTTACCCAGTTGAATGAGGGCAGCCAGAAGAGTGGTTTTGGAGGAGATGATTATTTGTACTTGGTAACTTCCTGGCACGCAGCGGCAGCGCCACGATAGAGTTATAGTTTCTTATTGGTCCAGCTTCAATGAGACAATTATAGAATCAGGTTGAGGGACCTCTATTTTGAAATAAATGTGGCAACCAAATTGGGTTATACTTTTAGGACATGGCACTCAAACTCCCCCCTCCCCTGCTGGCACATAATTATCAAATCCTAATATATATGATAGAGCCTCTTTGGTTTGTTCTGAACCAGGAAAGTCTCTCACAATAATTACACAATGTCTATGCCTCTTCTTCTTATTGGAATTGATGGAAATAGCATATTGCCCCCCCCCAAATAAGTCCCTGAGATTGTACACAGAGGTACCCTGCACTGGCATTGCCACTCTTCCCCAGACACATCTCCATCTCCCCAATCCATTTGAACTATCTTTAGTATCATGTTAAATTTGTAATGTTGACTTCATCCTTGCTCATCAGAGTCCAATACTGCAAAAGAATAGTTTAGATCTTTTTAAGGATTATGGAGACTTATTGTAATTGGCAGGAAAGCATATTGTGTCTTTCCCAGAAGATATAGTAATCATATAGTTTGTTTCCAAACCACTTTTTGTCTCTGTTTACCTTGCACTTTGTGGTTGCAAAGCCACAAAGAAATAAAATCTCTCTAATGGATGTGATTGTGTGCTGAGGGAAGTCCATGACACAATAAGATGGCTTAAAATTTAATTTTGAAGTGTAGATGTGCCTTCTTCTAAACATGTAGCTGGAGAACATGCCCTGGAGGGTCAGTACCTGCTTGCAGGGGCAGTCCCAACCATTGCAGATTGGGTGGATTTTAGGTGCCATGCCCTGACATACAGCATAATTGACTTGCCACACCCATTTCAAAATCTTTCAGTTGGGGTGTCTCATCCCAACCCTAACATTTTCTCATTGAATCTGGAGGAGTTGGAAAATTGATCTTGGTGAGAAGTGGGGGGATAAGTCCCCAGTCCTTCCTGTGGTACTTCCATTGCCTGCTTGTACCATAACTTTGGGGGTTAAAAGCCTTATTTTACTATTTCCTTCTTCAGGGCACAAATTCTGTTGAGAGGGTAAAACCACAGCAATGTTGTCATTTGGAATGCATTGCCCCCAGTCCTACCTACAGTTATGCACCTTCCTTGCTCTTTTTCCTTTACAAATCTATCTTCTTTCTTTCATCTAGACAATCAACAAGTTTGATGATGACATTGTACTAAGCACTTCATTGTCATTTACAACTACATTGGAGGATCTTCAAAAGTCATTGAAGATTATCAAGGTAGTTTTAATATATTAATTTTTGAAGTATACTAAGGTTTTAGGATTTTCTATCTATCTGGTATACTTGCAAAATATGCAGAGAAATAGTCAGATAGGGACAATTCTGTAAGCACTGGGGCTCAGGGGAGAACTTGTGTCCCCAAGTGGATTGTTCTTCACTTAACAATGATTAGCAAATAGTAAAACTTCCTGTTTTACAATATAATTTTTTGTAAATAAGATTTAACCTTCATTTTTGATTTTTTAATCTTTGTTCCTCGTATGAAATGCTATACTGATACATTTTCCCTTGAAATTGAAGTTCTCTGCTTCAGGAGTCTGGTGGAAATGTGCTTGAAATTGAGTCTCGGCTGTCAAAGCAGGGTGGGAACAAGCATGATTTTTTGATCAATCTTGGTGATGATGAAAATTTGAATGATGTGTGTGAGAAGATCATGTCTGATTTGAAGCCAGTTGTTGAGAATGTCAGCAAACATGGTGGAGAAAAAGGTAAGCAGAAGTATCTTGAAGTTTCTTTCTATTCTGCAGTGACATAGCTCAGAAAATATATTTTTCACATTTTTCCCTTGCAAATTGAGTTACAACACTTCAGTTATTTTTGAGTTCTCCAAATGAGATTATAATTTTTCATAAATTTCCCAGCACCCACTGCCCCCTGCTGCCTACAAGACTTGTGCAGTGCATATGTGCTGAATAGTGCCCATCTTGAGTAGCAAAAGTTGATCCACCTATCACAGACTGGGGGATTTTGGGGGTCACATGCTAAAATGACAATAGGATTTGGTCATCACACCCACTCCAGTGTCTTGGTAGAAGCCCCTCTCCCCAACTCTAATATTTCTCATCAAATTTGGGCAAATAAGAAAATTGATCTTGGGCAGAAGTGAGGGGGACATGTTCCTAGCCCCCTTGGTACTGATACTGCTAGCCAGTGGGTTTCCATTAGAGGAATTGTAGCACCTGTAGAGTAGAGGGACCAGGTTCAAAGATTTTGTGATACAGTTAAGAACATTTATCTTTACCATTTGCAAAGGTCGGAAAATTTTCGAAAAAGTTCGAAAAATTTGGGGGCATGGTCCCCGCTGCCCTCTCCCCCTGATCACAACACCCCTGGTTTCCATACAAGTGTTTTTATGAGAAAGTTTATAAGAAAATGAGGCTCAAATGGTCAAAATCTTGCAAAAATCTTAAGAGAATAACAGGGCTCAAGTTCCAAAATCTAGTGGTTTTTATTGACCAAAAATTGATATTTCATCGTTATTGCATTCAAAATGTTAAAGATGGAATTCAAATTCAAGTATACAATATTAACTACGAAATTGTAAACCATTCTAGTCAATATATTTCAGCCAAAGGTAAGAAAAAATGAAGAAAATCTCAGGCTCAATTTCGGGAAAAGTCAAGAAAATTGAGGCTCAGGCAAAATGATGATTTTCTTATAAAAGAAACGTATATTCGTCATAATCGATTTTATTCAGTTGTACAAGAAACATTTAATATGCACAGAATGTCCTTAAAAGTCTATCATCTGATTACATCTGTTCCTTACCAGTGCCATGGTTTCCGAAGAATATCACGGAATTGGACAGATTTGCTGACAGGGTGTTGAGTTATGGCTCAGAACTTGATGCTGATCACCCGGTAAGCAACATCTAGTTGTTGCTTTTTTGTAGCATATTTTGTAGCACATATACGTATTTTGTAGCAAAACTGCCAATAATGAAATTAATAGAACTCACAAGCATGCATTGAGGATTCTATATAGAGACTATCAATCGAAATTTGAGGAACTTCTTGAAAGGGAAAATACAAAGACAACACATACTAAAGGAGCTGTCATTTTTAATACTGGGTAAAGGGGTAGAAGAATCTTTGGAGGGGTGTCATATTTATTAGCCTTGTTTTATTGGACTGCCAAATATTTTTACCAATTCATGATGGGGTAGCAAAAGCTTTGAAGAAATTCCCATCATAAATATTATTTACATGCTAAGTGCAGAATGTTTCTTTTTTCCAAAAAATATGTATAAAAACGCTTTCTTTTTCAAAGTAAAAATTTGTGAGTAAACAGTTATTTGAAATAATCAATTAGTGTTCTTTGTTTCTTTGATTCCGTTTTACTTTTCCATTTTCCTTCGTATCCAGATTGCATTCTTGGTACTGTCAAGCTTTAGAATCAAATTGAATGACACAAATATAAATATTGTTTGGTTATGAAATGTTCCTAGCATTTGAAAATGGGGCATCACATATTATTGAATATAATGAATGGGGCACGTAAACTTTTCAATTTATCCCAAAAAATTCTTCCACCCCTGTGCCCACCATTAAAAATGAAAGCTCCATAAGAACCTACAAACATTGATGATAGAAATTTATAAATCGCTCAATCACCTAAACCTAGAGTATATGCGGGAATTTTTCACAAAAAGGATGTTCTATACAATCCACGCACAAAGGAGTTATGCAAATTCCCATCAGTAAGTTCCCAACGCTATGGACTGAACTCGCTATCCTTTATAGGGAGTCTGTTATGGAATTCCATTGATGACGAGGTAAAATTGTCACCTCCTCTTGTGATATCTAAAAAGGAAATACGTAGCTGGGATGGTATTAACTGTAAATATTTTATTTGTAATTAACTTAGCTTCGTTTCTTTAATTAGATAGCTGGTGTTAATTAGCTATAAGCGATATATGTACAGAACTTTCAATAAGTTTTGTGATATGTGATATGATATGATGTGTAAGAATTCTTTTATTTGCTTCTTATGGATGATGTGATAAAGAAATGAGGGGTCATTCAAAAAGTATGTAACAGTAGGGAGTGGGTGGGTATGCACTCATTTTGTGACAAATTGTTACGAAAAATATAGGGGATGGTGGGGTGTAAATTATTTTTGTAATATAGCACTAAAGTTTAATGAAATAGTGCTATTTTTCATTTTCTGATGAATGCGTTCAAGAATACTCAAACAAACAAGGAGTTTAAAACCTTACGGAACTTAAATCTTGCAGTATTCCTAATCACTCTTTGTTCGAGTTTCTTCTTTATTTCTCTTTATTTGAGCCTCTTCTTTATTCATTTGAGATATGACGTCGCTTAGTGATTTTGAGCAATTGTCTTTTGCTAAACTGTGTGAAGCTACACTGCACATATATTGGAGCTGGTGTTGGGAGGGGGTCTCATGTCAGAGTGTTACGTAACAAAAAGGGGGTATCAACTTAAGCCTTTACATAGGGGGTCATTCAATGAGTACATACGCACCAGAGTAGCAAAAATTTGACCCTCTCTCCCATTTTACGCACACGTACGCTTGCTACGATCTCCCCATTGCGTACGTACTCTTTTCCATCTAGCCCCTCCATTTATAATGGGAAAGCTTTCAAATATCCAGTCAATAAGTCCATGGAGAAAAAGACTGTAAAAGGTTTGAGAGACAGGAAAATAATCATAGCAAGTGCGTTTTAGCACAGCAATGAAATTCGTCGCCAAAGACAACAAAGTATGATAAAAGGAAGTTTTTTGCGTACGTGCTTAGATGTGTCAACTCCCCTTCCCCCTTTTACGCATTGTGTTAGCTTTTACTCGACCCCCTCCCCCCTTCGTGCTTACGTACTAATTGAATGACCCCTAGGGGATGGGGGGAGGTCAAGTAATTTTTTCGCTACGTACTTTTTGAATGTTCCACAACCACACACTCATCTAAGATGCATTTATGATCAATTTGTGCAGTTGTGAAAAAGAAGCATGCAGTGATAGTTTAGAATTTGTGTAGTGATGAGTAATGACCTCACGTAGAGCATAAAGTTACCAACTTAGAAAACATTAAAGTATCAAATTTGTAACTTCAAAAACATGAACAACCGACCTTGGATCATGTGGAAATACAGCCAATTTCTTGGCTCACTGGGCCTAAGCTAATCTAGGCCTAGGTTAAGATCTTCCAAGGTTCATTCTCAAAGGAAATTGCAAAACACAATCCTCCGAGCCGTCCACAAATACACTCTTTTTATATAAGGACCATAGCTCAAGATATGCTTCTAAAAGTTCCATATGTGGGTCATTCTCTCGAAATGTCAACCAGGGGTGGAAAAACAACTCTCTAGCTAAGGACATGAAATTGGTGAAATCAGCAGAGTATTGATGACAATACAATCCTTTGGAAGTTAACAATACAACTGGCGAACGTTTTTTGGAATTTACGTTTTTTTGTGTTTGATTGAGACTGTTTTCAAAATTGCATCAGCCATGCATTTTGTCACGTACGTCACGAGACTTAAACCATATTTTTGCAGAAAATGAAAAAGTTCGCTAAGTAATGCAAATTGCGTTGAGATTTCATCTATCAGCATAGCCATATGTTATTGGCCTAAACCATTTGTTATTGGCTAATGGAAATTAAGAGAAATCTCAAGAGACAAAATACTACTAGAATGATCTAATTTGTACGATGTCACGTACGTCACGCAACTTTAAAGCCTTCTTCAAATAATAGGTTTTTCTTGATGCAAGGTTGCTTTGTACATTTGCAAGCTCTGTACGTTCAATTTCATGCCAAACTCATTTTTTTAGTTCGTTTTTGGGAGTTGTCATTACCATTTTAGCATTTTTATCTCAAAACTTTCATTTTGGATGTCACATATGTTACGTGAGAATGTCCCTTTTGTGCAGTGGCGAAAATTCCTTATACATTGCCTGCGAATAACGGCATTAAAACGCGAAAGAATTTGTCTAGGAGAACGAACGAATGATTAGATGAGGTAGTAAGTAGGCCAATAATGTAGGAGCTTATAACTTAAAAGGGAGGTTTAGATCCAGTACGAGTACGAGTTTTCAACTGCGCAACTGATCTACGCATATTGAGAGGGAATCACCGTCACAACTCGTACTCGAAACAGCCGTTCAGTACGAGTTTCTCAGCAAATCTCGTACTGAGCAGAACGAGTTTGGAATTGATAATATTGGCCAAAATAAACGTGCAATTCATAAGCAATTGCCTCGATAAAAAGCAGATGTTCAAAGGCAACCTCTTGTTTTGAAAAGGAACGCAATGTAAAGCCTTATTTAAGAGCTGTTGTCGTGGAACCACTCGGTCATAATAAACTTCTGGAAAGGGGCCTAGCCATGGAAAGGGACTAAATGGAAAGACTTTCACAGAACGTATATTCCAAAGTTGAACGAGGAACTGAAGTTATTAAAACAGTTCAAGAATAATCCAACAGCATCCTCACGACTCGGAATATCATTCTTGTTAAAGGCACTGGCTTTCGAGGGATATAGTAATAGCTTCGTGTTTATCTTCAGAGTACGATAGGGCCCAATAGTATCCTACAATTCACTAAACCCTGTGAATGTAGACGCAGATCTATTGATTTCAATAAATCCCGGGGTCATTTTGAAGGCGGAGATATCTAAACACACGAAGTTGCAGTACGAGTACGAGTACGAGTGTCAAGCTACGCGGGGGGTGAACTCGTACTCGTACTGGATCTAAACCTCCCTAATGTCTAGTAATAGATAGACAAACTAGCTATTGTGCAGATGAATGAATGAACGAACGAACAACTGACTAGATGTAGTAGTGAGTATTGCAACAATGTAGGAAGTAATAGATGATATCTTATGTCTAGAAGAAATAGTTAACTTCATATGCTGTTTCAAATCTGAAGATAACATTTTTAATAATAAGGATTTGGTTACTTTTAATGTCAGACTTAAAGAGATTATAGATTCATGTCAAATGATGCTAAATGACCTTATTTATTACTCGTTTGCGTTTTTAGTTTTTTAAGGATTTTGATCTGATTCTTGACAGGGATTCACTGATAAAGTTTATAGAGCACGCAGAAAGGAATTTGCTGACATCGCAATCAAGTACAGACAGTACGTAATGTTTGACATCCATCTCCCTCTATATTGAACTGCACGTTATTAGAAACCTCATAGTATTCAAGTTTTTTTGTTTTAAGAAGAAAGCTTATAAGAAAATGAGGCTCAACTAGTCACAATCTTAAGAGAATCTTAAGAAAATCACGAGGCTCAATTTCCAACATTTAATGTTTTTATTGGCCAAAAATCGATGTTTCGTCGTTATTGCGTTCAAAGTGTTAAAGATGACATTATAATATAAGTATACAATATTACTAACAAAAATGTAAACCATTTTATCCAGTTTATTTCAGTAAAAGGTAAGAAAAATTTAAGAAAGTTTCAGGCTCAATTTCGGGCGAAGTTTAGAAAATTGAGGCTCAGGAAAAATGACGGTTTTCTTATGAGAAAAACGTATATTTATATTTCTAGATACAAATGTAGGCCTAACTATATTCAGGTAGCTTACAGATTGCTACTTGTGGTTTACAAAGCACAAGAAAGGAAAAAGATAATTGTAGGAAAAAGCTAGACTGCTAATAAGTCTTTTATAAAACAAAGGTTATGGGAAGTTTGATGCTCAGAATGGATGAAATTGAAAAGTTATTTTAGAATAATGCAAAGCTCAAGCTTCATCAAGAATTTTGTCGTATGTGAATTATAGTACTGTTTGTAGATTTACTTTTACACTTTCGATACAATGTTTATTATTCTGTTCCATGTTTGATGGTTTATTTGAAGTAAGTCAAAATCAATCAATCAAAGTCCTTTCCCGCGCCCAATGGCGCATAGGGCGGCGCCTATATCCATTTCTATAGCCCTAGACCACACGTCTGCGAATGCAGTGAAAACTGGAATACAGCGAGGACTGGTCCACTAGTAGCTCCGCAAGTTTAATTTTCCCACTTCATTCTCATATGTCGAGCACCATACGAGAAGGCAGTGAGTACCATTTTTAAAGTCTTTGGTATGACTCGGCCGGGGCTCGAACATACGACCTACCGGTTGTGAGGCAGACGCTCTAACCACTGTGCCATCACACCGGTTATGTGAAGTAAGACATCAACAAAAATCAAAATATCTTCCATTGATTTTGAGACAAAGCTACGTCTTTGACTCTTCAGAATAATTTAAGGCTCAAAACCCGGTTTAAGAATACTGAAGCTCAGCCAAAACATTGGCATTCTTATAAATATTTGTAAAAGTGATGTGTTTGCCAAGTACAAATATTGTTGATTATTACCAACTAAGAAAGTTGGTATATTTCATTTATACCAACTGAATAACTACACCCAGTGGGTAAAATGGGAAGCCCAACTACCTGGAATAGGCCGCTTGTCTTATCATACTTGTCAAGTGAAGCGTTGAATTGAATTGAATTGAATAGCATCCAGTTGTCTGACTGAATATATTGAAAATGCACTATTACTGTGTGCTAGTGAATGTAGAAAGGGGACACTCAATTTGTACGTACCCACCAAAATACCTAAGATTTGACCGCCTCCTCCCATAGTATGCACATTTTTTCTTGCTACGACCCCCATTGCGTACGTATTCTTACTCATCTGACCCCACTCGCCCATTTCGAACGGGAATGTTTTTTATCACCCAATCAACAATTCCATAGGTAAAAAGACTGTTAAACATTTGAGAGACAAGACGACAATCACAGTAAATGTTATATAAATCAGTAATGAAAGTCGACGCCAAAGACAGCAAACTGTGATAAAAGTACCTTGCATGTGAAAATACTACAAAATACATACAAAAAGGACTACACTTTTTTTATAAGAAAAAGCTTATAGGAAAATGAGGCTCAAATGGTCAAATTTTAAGAATATCATAAGAAAATCACGAGGCTTAATTTGCAAAATTTAGTGTTTTTATTGGCCAAAAATCAATATTTCTTCATTATTGCATTCAAAATGTTAAAGATGGAATTCCAATTCGAGTATACAAGATTAATAACGAAAGTGTAAACCACTCTAGCCAGTTTGTTTCAGTAAAAGTTAAGAAAAATTTAAGAAAATCTCAGGCTCAATTTCGTTAAAAGTTAAGAAAATTGAGGCTCAGGCAAATCAACAGACTCGCAAAATAATTTTCAATTATTCGAAAATATGTGTTATCGATAATTACTAACCACCAAAGCACACTTCTCGAAAAAATTCCCGCAATATTATTGGTAGGAATCCTTCGATGGTGATTCCTTTGTTAGCCAATCAAGATTTGACGCCTATGCTAAGTTGCTTAAAATATACCGAAGCAATGTCTTATCTTCAAAAAGCAACATTGTTCTGCGGAGGTGAGTATTTATTGCGCCCAAGAGGTGATTAAATAACGGGGACTTATGAAGGAATAACATTACCATAGCTAATGCCCGTGGTGTTTAAACCACTTTTGACTAGAGGTGGCGCCAGGACTTTTCGGATGGGGACTGACACTTCCGATGAGGGGGTTACATTACAGTTTACAGGACACTATTAACGCCAAAATCTCCGAAAAAGTCCTTTTTTACCTTTTGACGGGGGCCTTAACATGTTCCGACAGGGGGCTATAGCCCCTAGCCCTCCCCTAGGGCCAGCTCTGTTTTTACTCTGATTGTTTTCAATAACCTTTCAACTATGTATACTCTCAGGTGCCAAATAAGCGTCCACCTCGCTTATTTACTTTTTGATTTTTTCCAGCCAACCGAACTCTATTAAGACCCCTCGTTTATTAATTTCATTTCATTTCCTTTCTTTGTTACTACTATTTACGCCCGATTTTCTTGGCAAAATAGCGTACTGTTGTATATATTTTAGTTTTGTGCTTTACGACAACCTATTCTTGTTCTTTCCGTCTTTGTATAATCATCTAAACCCTTTCTCGAATTCCAACCCCTCATTTATTTTGACCCCCGTTTATTAAATTTCGGAATTTTTCCGACGCCCCTATCTATTAGAAACCCCCGTTTATTTGGCACTTGAGAGTAGGACTATTCTTTAGGCAATCGTCCTACCAAGTCGAATTGTTCTTGAAATTTTGTGAATAAATGCTGTTAACTTACAGTTATGAAGAAATTCCAAGAGTTGAATATACAGAAGAAGAAATCAAGACGTGGTATGTATTACATTTTGTTTCATGAACTGTGGCATTGCAAGCTAAAGATTTTATTATGAGTGATGCTGTTCATTTTAAAAGTGAAATCAGTTTATAGAAAAAGTATAGGAAAGAAAGATGAAGTCAGCATTTGCTTCAACTTTATAAATATACAGATTTAAAGTTGACATCAAAGAAATTTTTAATGATTTTGAGAACAAACTGCACTCTTGTTTCAGTAAATTTTACTGTAAGATCTACTATAGACTTCAATTAACCGTAAGAATATCGCTATGTATTTACACATTTAGATAATCATGTACTTATTTTTCTTCATATATATGAATTATATATAAATTTATATGTATATAAGTTATAAATTATATATATATATAAAATTTATATATATATATAAATATGTATCTATATATAACTATATATATATATATAT
>WIPJ01002858.1:0-11524 GCA_018155075.1 Cassiopea andromeda | reverse complement strand
AACAGGGTGCTCACGTCGACTGGTAACTTCATGTATGTGTCTTTCGTGTCCAATGGGCGTGTCAATGGACGTGGATTTAAGCTTTATTATACCTCAGGTTAGTGTCCCTTTTCTGTGTGTTATGGATTCTGATGTTGATACCATATTGTTAGTTCTAGTTATATGATATCTCAGTGTGTAAGTATAACTATCTTCATGAGGTTAATTTCTATAAGAAATGCTTTTTGTTATGGTACTATGTGAGGAGCAGGACGTTAATATATTAACAGAACTGTTGAACATGAAGGAACCAATGGTCATTATGTTTGATAACCTGGGCAAGAGGTGCTTATATTCTTACTAGAGTGGTAATGTATTATCTTTTTAGCAACAGATGCTTTCTTCAGATAGGAGGAGTTCGACTCTGCATTAATTATTGGCGGGCATACTTATTTGTCTCACCAAATTTCTTGGTACCATTTTATTTATGTAAAATAAACCTTGTCAGTTATAGAAGGCAATTAAACGAAGAGAAAATGAAGGGAAACTCCATTATATCAAAGACTGAGCTGTCTACCGATCAACCTAACACGTTAGTGCTCAAAGGGTGAGATAGACTCAAATTTCAATGGAGGCAACAAAAAGTAACATTTTATTCGAGGCTCCATTATGCAAGCATTTATCGATATAAGGGAGGTTGAAAGAAAACGACCAGAAAGAGAGACCATCCTGTTTTTACTACCTGGAAGACTGTAATCGAGGAAAATGATGTCCATTATGTTCTTTCTTTTATGATAGAGACTGGCTGTACATCCTACCCTGGAAAGTGGAAAAACCCAAGAAATATATCATTGCTGATTTGTAAATGTTGTACTCATAGAATTTGAATATTTTCAGGAAGTAAAAATATAAAAATCATGAGCTTGCATAATTTTGAGAAAAACTGGATCAAATTGAGGAAATTTTTTAGGATTTCAAAAAAACAATATATAGGAAAAAGATTCTCCATGTTCTGTAAGAATGTGCCTCAAATCTTCCGAAAAGATGGCAGGAAATTTACTTTTGGCATTATGAAGTCACATTTGATTGAACGAAAGGTAAAAGCAAGAAATAACCCAGTGAAACGTTTCTCGATCCCCCTCTCGGAGTAGAAAAGGCTAAAAATATTCACAAGGCAGGAAAAATGGCGCATTTTCCTCCTAAAATGCCTTGAGAAGGATCAAAATCTCCTGTTTCTCAAAAGAAAAAACTGTGCTTGCAATTTATATGTTAGATATTGAGTCAAAAATTATTTTTCTGGGAATTATCTGCTAATTTATGCAAAAATGACAAAAACTGTTTAAAATCGCAACATTGTTTCTGAAATAACAGGTTTTTTGCAGCAATTTTGCATTTGAAGTGTATCCTCTATTTAATTTCCTCAGTTTCCAGGTCTAGAAAATCATTTTTATTACTCCGTAATTGCAATTTTGGATTATTACTTATTGAAAAAACAACACTCAACATTCTTCCCAGTAAATAGTATACTTTTACCCGAAGTAAGTAATAAAGTAAATAAACAAACACATAATATCAACAACTCATTGTTATAAAGTTTGATTATTCTACCGGGCTATCTTCCTTGATAACCAAAGGAACGAGCGATTCAGCTCTAGGCCGGTCTAGAGATACCATCCCAGACGAGAGAGGAAAGATAACAGGAGCAACGAACAGATTCAAACGATCCAGTTTGTCATAGCTTGCAACTGAACAACAGTTTTCGAATGTCCTTACAAGTTCCACTGCTTTCATCAAAAGTAAGGGAGGAAATGCTGAATGCCTGCAAGACTTTTCCTGAAATTCATTGGCACTTTATGAACTAACAAATGAGAAGAAACTTCACTTTTTCACAACTCCCAAGTACATACTTGCATCCTGGGGTTTGTGCAGCCTTGGGTACTTATCATCGGGTGCTCAGACATTGACGATTGCACCAGCTATCCCATGTCATTGGTCTGGGGCAGGGATATATTTACATAATAACAGCTAGTGCAACCATCAAATCATGGTTAAAAATTATCGCGCTGACAGACAAAATTACATGTGTTATTTCATTCCCGGGAGTCATTGTGCTGATACACAACAACAAAGCTCATTCACAGAAAACTTTGGTCACTGATTCCTTGTAGATACTTGGGAGAAGAGCCTAAAATTCGACAAGGAGCTACATACTAGATTTTTCAAGAAATCTGGAAGACTGACTGCAAGAAGCTTTGATCGGAAAATCCGACGGTCTTCCATGCAACAAGTGCAACCCTCTTATCCGCCCTTGGTTTTCACCGATCTATTGTGCTCAAGGTGGGTCATTTGTAACCCAATTGAAATTAGGGTTTATCTATTAAATTTGATGACCAGGAGTAAAGTGTTGAATCCCTTTTTTGAGTTTGAAAACATGCTTTGCTTCATACTTTAGCTGGATGTCAAGTGCTAGAAAAGTTTCTTTCCAACAACATTGAGAATTCAGACTGCAGTTTCCTATAAAGTTTAACAGATTCCTGAACCTTTTCTAAATACAAGATATCAGAAGGTATCCATTAACACTGTTGGTAATCTAATTCTTCAAAATCATAGTTGAACATTCGGTAAAGAACTCTTCTCTTTTTGCTGCATGTGAGGGGCAAAGTATATTTTTGAGATTCGGGAACAGAAATTGTTTACCAGTCAGATTTATTTTTTATTCCACAATCAATTGCCAATCTTCAACTGTTCTAGGAAATTCAAACGCTTGAAAAATACTGAATCCTTCTACTTTTGTTATCGACGCTAATTTAGGTACTTCCCTGTCACACTAACGCTTTTTACCCTTGTAGCTTTGAAGAAAGAGATTGAGAAATGAGTAAGTTTGTCCGAGAATAAGACAAATGGCTTTGAAGACTTACAATGTAGCTCTAAGCTAAATACAACATCATCCAGTTTTTCATATTCGTCATCATTTGATAGAGCCACAGAATAGAGGATGTGATATAGCTACAGTATTATGCTCAACGTGATCATGCATATCATCATTATTATCATCATCATCATTTTTTTTAAACTTCTGATGATGATATAATAATTAAGAATACAAATACAAATCTCGCTATAATTAGGTAACTTGCATTTGATAGACTTGGTATGACAAAAACAAAAAAATACAGTATAAGGAATGTAAAGTTTAGTATAACAGTTTTCTACAAGCGGTTAGTATATTAGTAGGTCAGGGTTAGTCTAGGGCTTGTTACGCATACAGAATATATAATAGGTTGATCGGATAATGATTGTAGATAGCTTTCGCACTATGAATTCTGTGTGTTGCTTATTCAACTCCAGTTCCTTGCACATGTCTATAAAAGGCTCGCATGATTTGACGAAAATTCCTAGAGCACTAAGGGATAGGTTAATAAATTTGACGCTATGAAAATCCGACGAAAGATCTCAAATAAGTTGATAATACGTTTCGTGTTTCCTCTCTGCATTGCTATTTAAATTGGTTTCAAACCCAACGGTCAACTCAATCACATAAAGCGTGGTCTTACCAATGGAAAGAAGCATATCCGGACGCAGTTGATCTCCTGTTATAATGCAAGGGGAGAGAAATCCAGGAAGGTCAACATATAGGGAGGAACTTCTCACACTTTGTAACGTAGAGGCGACAAAGTGTAATGCTGAGTTATGCCTCCATGTGTAACGGCCCTCTTCAAGATATGACTTGCAGCCAGAGACAACATGAAGAAGAGACTCGGGACAGAGGCAAATTGAGCAATCAGAAGATTGAGACAGCTTCCATTTGTAAAGGTTCACACGATTGGCAAGGGTATTATTAAGATATCTTATAGAGAAGTTTAAAATGTTCTTAGGTAGCTTGCTCTGAGCAGAAGACCACAAAGAGTTTAGCGATTTCATAGTGTGTTCCAAAAGAAAAGAGATAATGAAGCCTTGAGATGTTAGTTGTGACCGTAGCTTTTCGGTATGCTGTTGGCGTACTGCTTTTAATATCTGCTTGGTATTTTTGTATGAATCATATTGAACATTCATACTACAACTGGTGCTTTTCCATAAAGACTTGATGTTATCGCTCTTGGAGGATCTTAGGGAATTACGTAAAACAGTTTGGCATTGGATGAATTTTACAGATGGAAGTTGAAGATTTAGGCCAAACTGGTTGCAGGGAAGGATGATACCACTTAAAGTAGCGCTAATAGGAAGATCCAACCATTGGCGTATGAACCGTATAGTGATGGAATCCAGGTTTTCAATTACCCACATCTTAGCTAGATTTAATTTTAAGCATAATAATTTTTTTTTTCAAACTTCATATAATTCAATCAACACTACAAATACAATTATACACCTCACTAATACTAGGTAGTGCACAATCGGCTAGCCTGCTAATAACATTTAAAACTAAATATGGTAACAACTATAGGAAAAAGTATAAAAGTAGAATAAAGATAATGATGTAAATATGAAATCATTAAAAGTTTAATAAGTTTGGACATGTCCATTGCTTATTGCGCCTGCAATAAATGTAGTAAGAACATCTGATGGCAATATTTGATGCTTTCATGACAATGTTATTCTGGACATTAGAGTCAAAATGCAGATCTTGAAGCATTTGTAAAAGGGAGTCAGAAGATGCGCCAAAGATGCCAGGAGCACTCATTGAGAGATTAACAAACTTAATGCTGGTGTAGTTTGTTCTAAGGCTATTGAAAAGAGGACGATATTTTGCTAATTTGCGGTCACTATTGATTGTAATGTTGGATTCATAATAATAATAATCATCATCATTATCATCATTGTCATCATCATCATCATCATCATCATCAGCATCATAATCATTATCATCATCATCATCATCATCATCATCATCATCATCATCATCATCATCATCATCATCATCATCATCATCATCATCATCATCATCATCATCATCATCATCATCATCATCATCATCATCATCATCATCATCATCATTACCTAGTTATGTATACTCAGCACTACCATTAGCTATATTATTCCCCAGCATCTGTCTAGGATGGCCATCTGCTTTTGAGGTAAAATACAGCTCGACTGTAGCATCTATCAACTAGGCCCATAAGATTAACTTCCAAAATTCAATCAAGCAAGTTAAGAAGTGGTACTATTGCAATGTATAATAGCTGAAATAGTATAAAGTGTTTAACATTTCAGCGTAGTATTGTAGTTTTTGAATGCTGTTTTTTAATGATGCTCTATTAATTTTTAGGCTTATAAAGGAGCTTGTTGTAATATTCAGTTTTGACTAAGCACAATGCTAAATATATATCGACAAAGAGCTTTCACTTGCTCACATCAATAACTAACTCTATGAAAATTTAAAATGCGTATATGCACTTAGCATGCGTAAATCAATCAATC
This sequence comes from Cassiopea andromeda, assembly GCA_018155075.1. Lineage (NCBI taxonomy): Eukaryota > Metazoa > Cnidaria > Scyphozoa > Rhizostomeae > Cassiopeidae > Cassiopea > Cassiopea andromeda. The sequence continues at coordinate 6,127 of WIPJ01002858.1, read as the reverse complement.
TAGCACTGTTGATATCAATCATAATAATAATGTTCTGTAAAAATTTGAATCTCCACTTTATTTTGAGTGCAATGTCAATATCCTAATTATTACTGCAATCAACCATAAAAATCAGCAAAACGAATGATGCGAAATGTATTAAGCTAAAAGATTATATATGGTAAATGTCAACGATGTATTTCTAGCAACCATAAATATTCTGTTCATCTCTATATACTGGTCTTTTGTTTCTTATTGGATATATTTGCATGTTTAAATCAGAATGTTTGCTAGTTGAATCATCATCATAATCATCATAATCATAATTACCATCGTAATCATAATTGTTCTTGTATTGAAGAGAAATTTTGTTGGAAAATAAGGCATTTCTGGTTATTCTATGGTCATCTCTTCCAGTTTCGATTATAGTCCCTTTCTTGCACACAATTGTATATGGCTTTGGATCATACTTTATTGTAAATTTGTTCCACTTTGGCTGTTGAACGAGAACTGTATCTCCAATATTTAAGTTTGATTCTTTCACCCTTTTCTTGTCATCTGATTGTTGTTTCATTATTTCTTTAGCAAGAGCATCTCGTTTGCAAGCTTTCATGTGAGTTTGTGATTGGTTACAAGTTGTGACTTGGGAAAACTTATAATTTATATGTCGATTATACAAAAATTTTGCTGGAGCAAATCCATTTGTTCTTTGTGTGGTTGCACGGTGATTTAGCAAGCATTTGTTTAGTTCTTTCTTCCACGACTTTTTGAAATGTGAATGCTGTTCTGGTTGCTTTAGTGGCTGCATAAAATTCTCTGCTGGGCGTTAGTAGAGTTAAACGAGTGTGTACGGGGCCATTTTCATCCTTAAGCATATGCATTTCTTCACTGGACAATAGAGGGCCGTTGTCAATCTTGATAACTTGTGGAATTGGATGTATTGCAAATATTTTTTCCAGTTGTGCAATAGTTGCTTTTGCAGACGTAGATTGAACAACATGACTACAGGAAATCTTCAGTAAGCGTCAATCACTACGAGCAGGTACTCTCCCATAGGAGAAGGTCCACAGAAATACACGTTTACCGAATGTCATGGTTCAGGGGGTGAGGGTGAGGGTGACATTTTAGGGTTCAGGCCTGCTATCTGGTCCATTAGCTTGGCACGGAAAGCATTTATCTAGAATTTGCTTAGTTAGATTATTAATACAGGAAAAGCATGTCTTTTGCTTCAGCAGCATTTACATTTTAACCCAACCTTGATGCCATTCGTGCGTGAATTAAATACCACGATATCTTAAAGGTTGTGGTAGAACAATTCTGGATTCTCGCAAAACAATATTTTCTTTGTCAGTGACAATAAGCTCATTTCGAAGTCTATGAAGATGCAACAAGTCAGCTTTGTTGATAGTAGAAGGTAAAGTATTTGTTGCTTTGGCAACAGATTCCCACGGTTGCGTATTACGAAGTATGGCAATGAGGCGTTGCATTGTCGCATCGTTACAAGTGGTTATTTTAATTTCATCTAATATCATGGCTTTCGGAATAGTATGAGAGGTGATAATGTCTACGTACATTTCAGCTGATTGTTCATGTTGGCTTGCATGAGAATCATCGGCGTTGAGCCTTGATAGGAAATGAGTTTGATTCTGTAGTCTCTTTGGATACACCACATGGAAACAATAGTCCTGCAATCACAAGTTCCATATTTCGATTCTAGCTGATGTTTTTGAACGATAATTGCTTAAAATAAGTTCCATTGGTATATAATCTGTATAAAATCTAACTGAACTTCCATAGGGATACTTATGTAGTCTTTCTACAGCCAAGAATATCGCTAGCGCTTCAAGTTCTTTATGTGAATATCATCTTTCCGCTGGTGCGAGAGATCTGCTAACGTAGACCATAAATTTCCCATCATCCTTTCCTGGCATTGTTTGCGTAAGTATTGCAGATAAACCATGCGGGGATGCATCAGGTTCAGAATAGGACATAACCGTAGAGCTGGTGAGAGCTGCTTGAGCTGTTTGAATGCAGTTTCATGTTTTTCTGTCCATTTGGAGGTAACGCCTTTCTTAGTAAGCTCTCTAAGGAGGTCTGCTAGATGGCTGAAATTGTGAATAAACTTCGAACAGGAACTAGCCATTCCTAGAAAGCTGTGCACTGCTTCAGCAGATGTCGGAGGAGGAGCGTCGTGTATTGCTTTAATTTTGTGAGGGTCTGGAGACAAGCCTTGAGCAGAAAAAACAAATCCGAAGAAAGCTAGTGACTTTTGATTGAACAAGCATTTCTCTGAGCTCAACGTAAGTCCAACTTTGACAAATTGTTCGAACACTGATTTAAGGGCGGTGTCATAAGTTTCTTGATTTTTTTCAAAAGCAATAACATCAACGCTTATATTTAAAATGCCAAGGATGTCGTGTACCTGGTGGTCATTGAAGCTGTGAAAGATTTCACTGCCTGCGTTGATGCCAGAATTGAGTCTCTTGTAGCGATGCAGGCCTTTGTACGTCGCAAAGGCTGTGATGTAACGACATTCGGGTGAAGTGTCAATTGATGATAGCCTGATTTCACATCAAATTTAGAAACACAGTGGCGGCATTCATTTAATGAATCAGGTCATCAATTGCTGGACTAAGGTGACGGGTCCTCTTCATGGCCTTATTCGGAATTCGAATGCCAAATCACAGGTGGACAATTCCATCCTTCTTTGGAATTACTACTTACGGTGAAATGAATGTAGTTGGGCCATCCACACGTTCAATAATATCTTGTTTTTCTAACTCTTTCAAAGCGTCCTATACTTTGCGCCGCACGTGAAAGGGCATGTGCCTGGTGGCTTGTGCAACTGGGGGTATGCTTTTATCAATATAAAGCTTGGCTTCAAAATTGCATAAACAGCCAATAGCATTGAACAGTTTAGGAAAGCGTTCTTTCAATGTATCGCTAGCAAGGGGCTTTCCAGTAGTAGCATCAACAGAAAGTTTGATAAGGCCTAAATAATTTGTTGTGTTATAATTAAGAAGGGAAACTGGTGACCCCTCTAAAACATGCTTGGTTAAAACAGAAATGTTGCGTTTAGATTCGATAGCAGGATCAAACTTACCAGCAATAGGTAAAGGAGATTCTGAGCCATACAAAACAATCTTGACAGGCGATCTTGTTAATGCAATGGGTTTAACTGCACTGAGTTTGTCAAGAGTCTTTTTATTTGTGATATCTATTGACGCACCTTCATCTAACAGCATTTTGACCTGTTCATCGTTTAGTTTTACTTTTACCATAGGTGCTTTTGTAGATGTACTCGCTAGGGAAAATAGGAATTCATCATCACTTGACGGTGGGGATTTGAAAGATGGGCATTATTCATCTTATTCCTCTGTGAGGTGATGGATTGGAACATGTGAGAAGTGTTTTCCTTGTGAGTTGGTTTTCTTCATGGCTCTGCACACTTTTGCAAAGTCATTTCGTTTGCTGCATGCATTGCAAGTGTTACGTTTTGCTGGGCAAGGTCCATGATGTAGTAGTATAAAACCACAATTGCCACACGGTACATCTTGCTTCCGTGGTGAGCAGTGTGACAGCTTTCGCGGATTTTCCTTAATCTTGTGTTGCAGGGTAAGGGCTTGCTCTAGCTTTTCTCTATGTCAACTGCTTGACTTTCACTTGTCTCTAATGCACTAGCCTTTGATAATAAGGAGGTCAGGGTCTAGTTGTCTTCACGAAGAGCGTCTCTAAGGAGACGCTTGGACGCACAGTTCTGAATGATAGCGGGTTTTATTTCCGTTTCTACATCATTTGGCTCACAATGAGCTACCAGTTGACGTAGCCGTGTCGCATACAGGGATACTGTCTCAGCTGGTCGCTGCTTTGCTTTTCGAAACTGGAAAATCTAGAAGTCAACATTTTTCTTTAGCAGGAAACACACATTAAACTTTGCGAGGGCTGTAGCGTAATCATCATCTGCACCGTTCTCGAGAATGGTATCGTATATTTCCTGAGTGGATTGACGACTTAATATAAAGAAGAGCGCGTTGCCGTGTCATATTAGTGATGTTCAAATCTCCGAAATTTGTTTTGAATGGTCTTCGCCATGCCTGCCAGCGTTGGCCTATTGAGCTGGGAGTGGATTGTGGATCTAAAGGCATCAACAGTGGTAAATCAATACGGCCTAATATCTTGTGTATATGAAAACGACAATGCTGATCCTCGTCGCCAGTTGTAATATTCAGTTTTTACTAAGCACAATACAAAATATATATCGACAAAGTTCACTCACTGGCTCACATAAATAACGAACTCAATTAATATATGAAATGCGTATAAATACTTAGCATGTGTCAATCAATCAATCTAGCACTACTAACATAATACTTTTCTGTAAATATTGCACTTGTAAGCACCAGAGTTGCACTAGATAACATAGAGCTATTGTCTAAGCATGCAAGAATGGATTTCAAGTTGTTAGTCTGTATGCAAATAAACTTATACGTATACGGTTCTAAACAGATTAAATTCAATTGTCTTCAGAGGAAGTATTCCTTGGAACTCTATATATGATGAGATAAAGCCTAGCCAATCTATAGCTTCATTCAAAGCTCAGATTAAATCATGGAATGGAGTTAGTTGTAGCTGCAGAATACGTCATTAGCTGAGTCATTTCATTATCTTTGTAAACATATTCTATTTCTATAAATAGTTTGCATGAATTAGCTACCCTATGCATAGGAGAACCTACGTGTTGCATCTAGCTGTAAATAGAATTTTAGTATTATTATGAAAAGGTTCTCTCGTATGATCATATTCCTACCAAAGGAAAATCCTTGACTTGAAGTCTCTACTCTGGTTTTCAGACGTCAGTTATAACCAATGATTTTACTATCCCTGCTATTCCCGTTCGAAGAGGTTTTCTTCAAGGTGACTGTTTAAGTCCCCTCTTACTCAACATGTGTCTTAGTACCTTCATATAATTTGTTCATCAAGAGAAATGTAAGCAACTTTGCTTTTCCACTTATAATAAACGTGATTTTCTTATTACACCAATTCACTGGTTTCAGTTTGCAGATGATGCAGCTGTTTTCTCAACCAATGAACAAGAAAATCAGCCTCATCAGAATTGCTTTACCAGATGGTGTCACTGGTTAAATATAATCATAAGGGTTGATAAATGTGTGAAATTTAGGATCAGAAAGTTTTCTTCACGACCTCTCCAATATGAACAAAAACCATTTAGTAATACTGAGCTTGTATGAACGGTTAAATCTGGCGAATCCCTTAAATGCCTTGATTGATACTTGAACTTTGAAATTGACAATAAAATCCTTAAGGAGAAACTGAAATCCTCTCTTTCTGATATGCTATATCGCATTGATGCACTTCCAGTTCTACATAAAAACAATTTAATTCTATCTCAGAGATTGATCCTTTCAAAATTGTCTTGGCACCTTACAGTAGTAACTCTGTCAAGAACATGGCTAATTCAAAATCTCGATCCCATTGCAAGTAGCTTTTTACGTCAGTGGTTGGACCTCCTAGTTAGTGCCACTTTAAGTGGCATAAGTCTTCCTTACAATCAGTTTGGTCTGAATCTTCAGCTTCCATCTGCGAAATTTCTTCAATGTCAAAATGTCCTACGTATTTGCCTAAAATCTTCTTCGAATGGCGCCATTGCATCACTGTGGAAAAGTTCAAGCCATAGCATGAGTGTACAATATTATTCATACAAGAATACAAAGCACATCCTGAAATTGGTTCGTCAAGAGCACTGACAAAGCTAAGGTCCAGCTTCCTTCTCAGGGTTTAATTATTTCTTTCCTATTAGATCACACCCTGACTACTCTTAACTCTCTGTAGTCATCTGTACAGAGTAAGTTGTCCAATGATATTTCTAATTTCATTGTAAGATACCTAAATTACACTCTAGTTAGTCGCACGAATCTTCACAAACAAAAAACTTTCTCCTTCACCAGATTGTTCTTTTTGCCTACATCCTGAATCTCTTCTCCATTTCATAGCAGCTCTTAAGTCATATCTTGAAGATGGCCGTTATATGATGAACATACTGTTGGACTCGAGATTAATATTGACCTTAACGCAGAGAGAAAGCACGATAAATACTTTCAACTTACTCACGGTCTTTCATCAAAGTACC
>WIPJ01002857.1:0-20262 GCA_018155075.1 Cassiopea andromeda | reverse complement strand
TATTTATATTAAGGAAAACAAAAAATATCATTATTCGATCCATGTACTATACCAACCCTGACCTCCTTATGCATTAGTTACATGACAAGAAATCCATTACCTTCTTACTTATGCTTGCTTGTGGATTTATTGATTGTTGTTGCTATTTTATTTTACTTCATTTTACTTAATTTTCTTGCATGTAGGGCGTATTGATAATTAGCCTTAGCCTCGTCTGCTAGATACAAATTACTTATTAGTGGAGAGATTTGTATTTGAATTTGTAATTGGAATATACTATGAGAAGTTTGAAAAAATATGACCAAGCTGGGTCAATCAAGACCCGTCACCAAGTAAGATATAACTTCGAACATTTCAATATCAAATCCACTGCAGATTACGGTAATACTAAAGAGGAAAAGGCAAGCTAATTGCCATCGAATATCAGGAAAATTTTTGAAAAGAATGCATGATACCATGCTGAGATTTTACATTTGATCACCTTAGGGTCAAAAATGACCCGGCTTGGGAATCTAAGTGTTAATGGTCTTGCACCAGAATATTTGACAACGTTATTTGTAAGAAAGTTTGAAAGTCATGTGTTTGCTCTAACAAATACCAGTAAAGACCTACAACTGCCAAAGAAAACAGCAAACAGTGAGTAGAAATGCTTTTCCTACAGAGGTGTAAATCATAGCATTGTCTTCCATTTGAGCTTAAGAGGGCATCTTCCCTACAGGTTCTTAAAGCAAAGCAGAAATAACATTTTCTTTTCGTTTTGTTTTCGTCTTCTTTTTTCTATTAAATTGTTAATAATATTTGTATTTTGGTGTAGTTTGATTATGATATGCTTTAGTTTTTTTTAAGTACTAGATTGCATGGTATTGTAAAGTATATTGTACATTAAATGGAGGGCCCCTTGGAAACCAGCACTCGTTGAAGGGTAACCCTCCTTAAATCATATGAAAATGAAGTGGAATCAGAGAGTAATTTTTCTTGGGGAAACATACTACCGTAGTGCCTCGATTGATCACCTCCTACATTAAGTACCCCCTTCAATAAAGCGCCCACCCAATTCAGAAAAAATCAGTAAGCCAATAAGCGCCCCTCTTGCATAGGTGCCTACCTTCCAAAAAGGACCCATTCCCCTATAGTAAAAAGCATGGGTCATTGACAGTTTTAAGCCATTTAATTAGGAAATAAAGGAAGAGAAATTAAAAGAGGCACAAAAACAGTTCTTTTAGCTTTCTAACATCTCAATATCAATGAATTTTCCTTTTCTTAAAGCTTTTGCACCAAATTTCTGCAAATTTAATGTCATTTGTCACTCCTGTGTACTGTGTACTAATTTTTGCTATCGTTTGCAAACAACTTTGGCCTTCAAGTTTTACCTTTTTGCTATCTTTTTCCATTTCAATGAATAAGCACCCCATGGTACAAATGCCTCCTCTGAATCAGCGTTCACCCTTTCGGCTTAAACATTTTATATGCGCCCGGGTGCTTGAGGCATTGCGGTATGCGATCTAATGACGATGAGAACTTGGGTCACAAAGAAGAGGAAGAAGGGAGTTTTTCCTTTTACGATTTTTTGGATACGATAACAACGCCAGAGAAAGACTCGAAGCTTCAAGAATTCAAGGCCTCTGGGGTTCATACTTTGTGTTTGCTCATAACTGTTATTTAAAAGCTCTTAGACAACAACTCAAGCTTTCACCTAATACTAAACAGCTGTAAAGCAACATCTCTGACCTACAAAATGATCTCCTAACGCTTAAAACTAGACACTCTTATCCTCAAGTAGTGTCTTTTCTATCGAAGCCAAACTTGCAGAAATGTTTTAACATCAAGAATATACCAACTTTAAGGTTGTAAAAGGGCCAACTATGAATAATGCCCAGAAAGATGACATGCCCGCAACACATTCTAGCCAATTAATGAAGCAGAAGGGTATACAAACAAGAACAATTCTGATGAAACTACCAACAATAAGAAATCAAAAGCAACAAAACAACAACAATGGCAATAGCAGCTTGGACTTGAGATATAATAGAATCCAAAACTTGAGGTCACACGGTGAGAAAAGATACTCTTTTTAGAAATCAACATCAAGTGTGTGTTGCAGAAGTACGCAAGGCAATCGCAGTTGCGAGAAGACTTCTGAAAAGAACTCGATCTTGAAGTTTCGTAGGGAGTTGGAAGAAGCTGCTGGTGGTAAAGCTCAGCAAAGCATAAATACAATTACAAACACAACAAAGGGCAGACTGAGGCAACTGGCAATAAGACAACAAAGAAAAGGGGGAAGTTCTACCTATTGGAGACTCTCATGTTCATCGATTGCAAGACAGCAATCTCTTGCATGAGTTAATTTTAACCAGCGGAATTGGTGGTGTAAGAAGCAACCAAGTGCTCTCTCGACACAAAAGCATAAACAGCAATGGAATCTGCTGATAAGTTATCATCCATATTTGTAGTTATGATATAAGCAAGGGAATTAGCCAACAGGTACTTTTACCTAATATAGAACTAATAGATAAATATTTAGCATAAATGAACCCTAGTGTTCAAGTTACATTTCATCAATATTAATGTTACAATAATTAATGCTATGGGATATTGATATTGATATCCTCGTGCTAAGCGAAACCAAACTGAATGCTAGCTATCCAGACCAGCTTATAACGATTTCGGTTTATGAGCAAGTTCAGCAGAAAAGGAATTCTAGGGGTTGTGGGAATTCTGTTTATGTAAGAGATTCTATAAAATTTAAAGAGAGAAAGGATGTGCCAATGAATGATTTGGAATTGGTCTGCTTGATGGTAGAACTACTGAAAAACAGTCTTTTCATTGCCATTGCTTGGTACAGACCATCTAGCAATTCAGTTGATTTGTTTCCTAAGCTTGCAAGGGTACTCTCCTTTACAGTGAATCTAAACAAGTAATCATTTTAGGTGACACCAATTCAGTGGCAAAGCTATAGGACATGCTTGTCATGCACTGCATGACTAATGCTCTTCTGGAATATCACTTTTATTTGAAAGTCCATCAACAAATTGTTCTGCGAAAAGAAGCCCTCTGTGCAATAATAAGGTTTATAGCAAAAAGCCGTGTAATTTTGTCCTTACTGATGACTTTAGTTGACTCTGGATACTCGGAGCTAGAGCTGAATATATGGGTTGCATTCGATCCGTGGTAACATTTGCAAGTCATTATTATTATCATTTTAGTCACACACTTTTGAAAACTGCATGACTAAAATGATATCATAGCAAAATAGAGTGTTTGTATTGAGCAAATCTTTAGCTATACACCAATGAAAGCTCGGAACGTCACCTCCTAGACACGTGACATCATGCAGTTTGCAGAATGCGAAATATAGTAATTAAACGAAAGCACTGGGTACTAACTTGCGATTTTCGATCTGCCCTAGCTGTAGTCGAGAGGCTATGCGAATAATATTCTACGTTAGGTGTTATGGCTGAGCTACGTGCGCAAGAAATTGTCACAAATAGAGATATTGTACCAAAATTGATTCTTAAATCGTTTGTGGCGAGTGGTGTTGCTGAACAACGGTTAATTGTTCAAAAGAATAGCCCCAACCGAAGCTTGACATTCAAAGCCATGGGAGAGCGCTTCATCAACAGTGGTATGAGAGAAAGATTGGTTGTGCGGAGTTCAAGTAAGGCAAGGTCTGTTTTGCTGCCCGTGCTTGCTTTTTAAATCTGGAGTTTCTTCTACATGGACCATAGTAGGCTATAAAAACATGCAAAGTTTCCTCTTAGATTCCCAGACCTTTTTTGATGTGAGCTCAGACGGATCACCTCCAGCCATCTCTATTGTTGTGAAGCAACCTTTGAGGAAATATGGAGACACACTGAAAGATAAACTAATCATGCAAACCTATCATGGAGCATCAGTGATATCTGGCAGTATTTCTGGGCTACAACGCTTCTTCGTGAGGACTACCCTTTTGCTTACTTTTTCCATTGTGCTGCTCATCGATTGAATCTTGTCTTATGTCAGTCAGCTTCATCTATTCTAGTGAAGATATTTTTTGCAAATTTCTCTGCTTTTAGTCAGGGATGTGCAGACTGGGGTTGTGGGGGCATCATGCCCCTAATATATTCAAATTTACAAGAAAGTTGGTCAAAAGGCAGCTATGCTGGAAGAGAGTTGGCAACAATAATTTCTATGATCATATTTTTTTGAGTAAGAATAGTTGGTCAATTGGTCAAAACACCCCCCCCAACAGAAGATATTTGGTACATCACTGCTTTTAGCTCATTTACAAGTATAGGCTCTAAAAGCAAGGAGCTCTTTAGGAAACATGGTATTTAGATACCACAGCTTGGAGATACACAATGTTTCAATCATTTACTTACAGTAGGTGTGATTTTTGAAAACTGCTTTGCAATCTATAGTTGAAAATCCACAACCTTGGGATGATTTTACTCTTTCAATGTCAAGTGGATTATTGCAGCAACTTAATGGCTTTCTCTTTCATTTCTTAACTGCCCTTTTTAGCAAAACTTTGCAGTATTCATCTATTCTTTGCATGGTTTTGTAGAACAGAAAAACAGATCTCAGTTATGGCATTGGAAAGATAGTTTTCTTGATATTCTTGGCGAGTTGAGGTCAAAATAGTCCTATAATGAGTTTTTTGCTTCAAGTAGTTCAAGTACAAGTACAAGTCGAAAAATTCAAGTATCTGGGAACGTACGTTAATTTTAACGCCAAGGATGATTGTGAACTGAGGGTCAGAATTGCACAAGGCAAAAAAGCTTTTAACAATCTTAAATCCTTTCTGTGTAATAAGAGCTTGCCTTTTGCACTAGGAACAAGGTACTAACCTGTTACGTTTTACCCGTAGTAGCATACAATTCAGAAACGTGGTCTATTTCTAAACCCCTTGCAAAGAAGATCAATGCGTTTGAAATGTGGTGTTTCCACCGAATGAATAGAATATCATGCAAACAAACGAAGACAAATGAAAATGCGCTGTCCTCATGCAAATGTCAGCGATCCCTCCTCAAGACAATACGTACGAGACAGTTGAAGTTTCTCGGTCATATCGTACAAAAACAAGGCTTAGAGAACCTTGCTCTTACGGGGAAGATTGCTGGGAAACGCAACAGAGGTAGACAGCGAATGTCGTTTATGTCCCAATTTCAAGGAGAGCCAAACGACATCATTCAAAACGCCTACGACAGACACAGATGGAAGATGTACTCAAGAGTGGCCGCCAATGCCTGGAACAGGCTCGGCAGTTAAGGAAGGAAGGAAGTTCAAGTAGCTGGTGAGCCAGCCAAAAGCAGGGTCGGGTATGAGGCACAATTATAGAAGACTTTACTTTGAAGTCATTGATAATGTTTATGGTGGTTTACAGGAGCAATTTCTTGATGTTAAAGATTTTGCTTTTCTAGATCTAGTCAATCCCCATTGTTTCATTAATTGGAAGAATGGTGTCCCTGTTGAGAAGTTGGAGCTATTGGAAAAGATATATGGTCCTCTTTTTAAACTTTCTTTGCTTGAACAGCAACTTTTGTTTATTCATAGAGATTCTGATTTCCATAATGCAAGTTCTCAAGAGCTATTAGATTACATCAACAATCTCAACTTGCAATCATGTTTTTCAGGGGTTTTCAAACTTCTGTTATTAAATGCAACAATTGCTATATCTTCCTTATCATTAGAAAGGTCTTTTTCATGCTTGAACAGAATTAAAACCTATTTGAGAAATAGGATGGAGCAAGAACTTCTTGCATGCTTGTGTTGAATATCTGTGGAAAGAGAGATACTAAAAGAGCTAGAAAATGAAAGTCTGTTGCATCCCTTAATTTGAGATAAATTCATAGAAAAACCAAGAAGTCTTAATTTAGTATTCAAATAATCTTACATTTTTCTGATATGCCATAATGTTTCGCAATATGACTTTGATTATCATGTTATGTGCCAGATGGATTCTCTTTCCTCTTCTTCTTCTACGGCTTTATTCCCAGTCTCTGGGGTCGCCGGTGCGGATAATTCTCCTCCACTCTCTCCTATCAAGCGCATCCTCCTCCCTGCCTCCCAACCCTTTCAGATCGTCATCAATGCAGTCCTGCCATCTTCTCTTCGGTCTTCCTCTCTTCCTCTTCCCCACTACCATTTGACGCATCCTCTTTCCCACATACGCTTCCTCTCTTCTCGTCATATGCCCCAGCCAGCGCATTCTCGTTTCTCTCAACTGGTGCCCCAATTCCATCACTCCTAATCTTCGTCTTACTTCCTCATTTCTGATTCTATCCAATCGAATTTTTCCTATGGAGAATCGTAACATCTTCATCTCTGCCATTTCCATCTTTCTCTCCTGCGCCTTCGTCACTGCCACTGCTTCCATTCCATACAACATGGCTGGCCTCACCATTACTTTGTACAGCCTTCCCTTTATCTTATCCGGCACAGTCCTGTCATTGGATTCTCTTTCCTAATTTGAATTATTCTGATAGAAGGACTCCAGTAGAATCTTTAGTAGAACATCATATATATTTGCTGATCATATTTTCTTTGTGCTTATCATTCAAGGAAGCACCAATTACTCCCTTATTTTTTAAGCAAATCAGTAGCTCCTTTTACATAAATACTACTTGTCATTGGAATTTTATTGTAAGTAGTTTTGGGCAAAACCCCATAGTCTATGCCAAAGCCCCCAAAAAGGGAACGATAGAATGATGAACAGAGAGGGAGATTTGATTATGTTTGTCGATGTTCGATTTGGAAGAGGATAATTTATAGGAATCTTGTAAGAAAGATGGAGGTAAGACACCCCTTAGATTGCTACTGCTTGGAAGGAATAATATTTGTGTCAGAAATGTGTCAAGACACTTTTCATTGGGGAAGGGGGGCATTTTGACCATTTGACCAACTACTATTACTAAAACAAAAATACTGTGACCATTTCTCTTGCAGCATGACCAACTTTTGACCAATTTCCTTTCATTTTTGAAAATATTGGGGCATGCTGCCCCCATGCCTCTCATAAGCACATCACTGAACTGTGTTATAGATTTTGAGGATTAGATAGAGCAATTTGGTGAGGGTGAGGTAGTACAAAGCTTCTTGTGTTTCTGGCATGTCTCAATGGATCTGGAACAATATTACTATTTTCTTGTGAGCTATGTCCTTGGACATACATAAATCAATGAAAAAGTCAGCAAACAGAGGAAATGTCATTACTTTGTTGCAAGCCAAAGAGCTTGTTCAGGCTGCTTACCCCCAATTCCTTCATTGCCACGGAATTGGTGGGGTTCCTTAAGCCTAAATGGAAAATCATGCAAGAGGCAAACCCTTGACATGGGGCTTGAGCTTAACTCAATATCCTACATTGAGAACTAATTTGCCTTGGCAATGGTAGTTTGAGCTCCATGCTGCACTTGAGTAGTAGATAGTAATCAGATATACTTGCAATAATGTAACCAGCGAAAATTGGCTGATTACTCATACTTCTTGAACAGGATTGCATTGCACATGCAGGAACGTATTTGCGCATGCGCAGGGTATTTTGCATGACCAACTCATCAGAGCTAGCCTCGCCACTGCACCAATTGTGACCCAACAGAAAAAGCTGTCCATAATAATAATAATGCAAGAAACGCTCATAGATGTTTAGTGTGTATGCTAAACATCTATGAGCTCTTTAGTCTCAAAAAATTGCTTGAATAGCCCACAAGGGTACACATAGATACCTCTACAATGATTGATCACATCACAGCTACCCATACCCGAAACGTTCTCAAACCAAGAGTTCAAAAATCTCTGCAAACGATTACTACATGGCTTATTGAGTTAGAAAATTCAATAATGCAATTCAGAATGGCCACAAAGCCTTAAAAGCTAGAAGTATGAAACAGTTTTGGGAGGATCACTTTCCAGTAGATGTTTTATCAATACAGTGATGCTACGTTTTGCCTGAAGCGGATAAAGTAGATATCTTAGTCGAAGAATAGATCACAATATTTCACATGCACCAATGAGAGACATCAGAGTTTCTGATAAATACTACCCATGGATTAATAGCAGTCTTAACGCTCTTATGAAACAGCGAGACAAACGTAAAAATAAAACTAACAAAAAGTAGGGGCTACCGGAATTCCGACAGGCCGGATTTTCCGTCGCCGGATCTCCGATTTTCAGAAAATGCGGTTCCATCTGGATTCATGAACAAAGTCAGGCTGGTCGGCAGGATTTTTTATTTTGATGTTTGAGAATAACAGCACTTAACTTGCAGGTTTTCAACAATAGACAATAACTCATACAACTTGAAAATTTTGAAAATCAGCCACATAGAAAGATGTAGAGGAGAAAAATGCAATTAAAACAATGTATTGCCTTACCTCCAGTTATACAAAGAAAGTTGAATCTATAGTTATATTAAGTTGTTGTGTAAAAGCTTTCAGAGCATACACTGTAAGCTGCTATTAAAACCAAGTGCTTTGCAAGTTACTACTGTTTGGTGCTTAATAAAATGGTTTCTTAATAGAAAAAGTCTGTCTCGTTAGCCTAATAGAAGTTGAGTAAGAAATTGCCTTGACAGTTAATTAGCAGGTGAATTATTCAGTGAGGAGTCAAAGAAGTTTGAAATGTAGTATATATAATAAATAGAAAGAACGAAAGACAATATATACGCAGGTAGTTCTATGCATATGCGTGTTGATCACTATATATTGTACTCTTATTGTGATTGTTAATTTTTTTGAATGAATTTTCTGGGGACCTGAAAGCCCCATTATAGGGTTTGAAAAACTCCCCAAAACACTATAAGCGCCCCCTTTCTAGTAGGTACCTAAGAGCGCATTCGAAGAAATGCTGATTCACTGTATACCTCACACATGTATGTAGCCTGTATTGCCTCTGTGATAGCGTTAAACCATTATGCGCTTTATTTTATGAGGAAGCACTTTATAAAGAACCTACATTTAGACGGCCGAAATGTTTAAAAGAACTTATACTATTAACAGAAAAAAACTCAAGGAACTTCTCTATTTGAACGTTTTTTAATGCAAATACTCACAAAAAAGGAAGCGGATTCCATTCATTTGCAGCCAAACCTCGCATAGATATATTTTAAACCTTCTTCCCTACCGTAATTGTGCTTTTAGTTTTGAGACCACGCCAACATTAAAGGTAAAACTCAGAATTTTGAGTTTTTTGTTCCTAGTATCTGTACCAGTTTTACAAGGCTAGATGTGAAGTTAAAATGAAGGAACTAGTAACGAACTTCTAGTACTAGAATTTGATAAAAAGAGGTCAAAAAACTAGGGACCCCTTAGAACTAGGCCTTAAGGTAGGTTTCATATAAAAAAGGATATAAAGCACCGTGAATGTGATAGGAAAGCATCAAATGTGCCATGGTTGTTGCCTTTCATTTTCTGTGCCAAAAATTTTCATCTAATTGATTCCCATGGTTAATTCTTATACCAAGCGGACAGGTTTTACATGAATCATAAAAAAATCAGGTATGGCGGGAAATCCGGCCGGATTTGGAATTGCAAAATACGGTAAATCCAATTCCAGCCTGATTTCTTAAACTCGGATCCGATACAGCACTAATTGAATGTAAATAGTATATCATTGTGAATGCGTATCAGCAAGCTCGTAATCAAGTAATTTCAACGAATAATAAATTGAAAATACAATTTTTCATAGGAAAAGTTTTAGCTTCTAAGCGAAGCATGAAGAAGGCATGGACGAATATTAATGGGACGGTGGCCTAAATCTACTAGGATAGACAGCATTAAAGATTTTTCATTTCATTTCTTTTATTTTGTTTCATTTCATTTTCAAATGTAAAGAGGGTGACCTTTCAGCAATCACTGATTTGCAAGGGGTCCTCTATTTATAATAAAATATAATACAACGTAACTACTAAAATATAAGATTACAAGCCTAATTAAAATAGTAACAAGAAGTTAATTAACATCCTATGACAAAAGGGGAGAAAAGAAAAAGCATAATGGTAAATGATAAGATATAGTAAAATATTTTAAAGGAAGGGAAGGAGGTAAAATGCAAATTAAAGGAAAAGTGACACGGAATTTTGGCGCCAAAACTTGTTTTTGCTTAATCATGGAGTAAAATGCAATCTAAAAACAGTGGCTAAATATTATTCATTTCTTCTTTCGCTTTGCCTCCTAAAACTCCCATTGAAATAATGGCGGGAAAAGTAGCTAAATAGACTTAATTCCTGTTACGACAGCAGCTATCTAAGTCTGGATGTTCTTTAGTCCTCTTTTCTAATAGCATGAAAATAACTTCAATTTCTCTGCAAAATTTTGTTTCAACTGGATTTTCCACCTCAGCATAGCTTCCTCAGGTCTACCCAAGTAACAAGTTTAGGTTCGGCAATTCTACCCTAACACAATTTGTTTTTAACAATTGGTACTTCAAGTATGTTTCTATATCAAAAAGAACAACTCACCAATAGGTATTTTAAACTTGCTCACGTACACATTCCTCCTCTGTAACGTTTTAGGGTTCTTTTTGGACACCTGTGTTTTGATCAAGCCTGGGTCGAATGCTTAGGCCTAAAGTATAAGAACACTGTTGAAATCACTATTGATATAGCACAGTAATGGGATTAACTTACTCAACAGAACTATGCCCAAATGCGATATCAATTACAAACAATTCTAAATTGACTTTCTGACTGCAAGACCTTAATTGAATCTCATTACAAGTATGACATATAATACTTCCAGATCTCTATTCTCTGGATTATGGTTGGAGCTCATTATTTCCGTGATTATATCTGCTGTACTGGCTTGTGTAAGTGGTCTATGTTGGTATAAAACAATTTCAAAAAAACTACATGTTATAATAGCGAAGTTAAATTAAAACTCAACCAAATTTTTCTGAGTTATTCAATATTTTGTAAATGAATGTCTCAAACTACTATTTGCAGTAAGGACGGTCTAATCCCAAGTTCTCAAATTCTACCTCATAATGTTACGTTACAAAAACTAAAACACTCGTCCTACGACCCCTAGCAGAAATTTTGATTGACAATCAGGACAAAAGTTGCAGAATCTCTAACTTTGTGATGACAAATGGTTGTGCAATTTATGTGACACTTATCCATTACCTTTTTTGAAGGTGCCGAAATTAAATTTTGCTAAAATTTTGAAGATGCTGAGATTAGGCGCTCTTTTTGCTTCTGTTGGTAGGCTATTCCGTAGTGTTACCCCACGATACGAAAAATGTCTTTGTACATTCACGGAAGATTTTTTTGGCATCTTACTGTCAGTAGACGTATTACACAGGTTACGAGCTTCACCAACAGAGATTCTTGCAAAAAGGTGGCATGAGTACTGTAGAGCCAACCCATAAAGAGTTTCTTAGACAATTCTATTTTGTTCTTCGGCAATCAGTTCATCGATGGTTTTCCTCCAAGTCTTTATATAAGTGGTCTACTAGAATTATCAGATTTGCTGTTCGTGACAATTCTAGCCGCTCTATTTTTAAATTTTGGAGGCGACTTTTCCAGTGACACTACAAATTCCGCAAACAGAGCAGCAGTATCGGAAGCAGGGCACCACAATACTCGAATAGAGGGTTTTTAGACAGGCTTGAGGGAGAGAGAGTTTAGCTTGTTTTAGCATTCCCATCCCTCTCTAGAATCAACTGTAATTAGCATGTACGCCTAGATATTCGATTATATTGACGGATTCCAGCACTTTTGTCGCGAATTAGCATATTTAGTATATCATCACTACTATTGAGAATTTTTCACTTGGATTTGGTACAAATGAGCATAGACGTCGTTTTCATTTTTGCTGCATTCAATGAAAGTTAATTCCTTTTAACCAAATATCTAATGGCTCATTAATTGCAGATTCTAGCTTGGAAATATCAATGGACATATGAAATAGGCTAGTGTCATCAGTGTACATGGATACTTCACCTTGAGTAGTTTTGAGTAGACCGTTAATATTGATAAAAAACAAGAGAGATCCAAGGCATGACCCTTGTGGTACACCACATTCAAGTTCTCCCACATAGAGTCATAGCCACATACACTACAGTATAGTGTTCTGTTAGAGAGATACTATTTCAACGAAGAGAGTTCGCTCCGTTGAACCCCATCCAGCTCAGTTTTATTACAGAGAACGCGATGCTCAACCCTATCAAAGGCCTTTTTTAGATGTACAACCACCATACCCAGCATATGACTTGCATCTAACCCCGTATACCAATGAACAGTATTTTTAAGGAAACAGGTTACAGTGGAATGTAACCGTCTAAAGGCTGACTTATTTGGACTAATTAGACCATTTTGGTAAAGATATTGGTGCGATTGATTAAATACTAGTTTCTCAAATAATCTAGATATAACTGGTAGGATTGATATAGGGTGATAATTCCATTTATCAGATTTTCACCTTCTTTAAAGATTGGAGTTACCCTTGCAGTTTTCCAATCATCACGGAATCTACTACTTTCCAATGATGCGTTAAAGATGTAGGCAAGAGCGTTTTCCTTGTATGGCATTACTAGTTTGAGAAAATAGCTGGAGGTATCATCAGTACCAAAGCCTTTAGATGCTTTAACTTTGCCAATTAAAGCAATGATTCTGGTGTGAGTATTATATATAAATATTTTATTGTTAATCAAATAAATAGCTTCTCTGTTCGGCTGGTAAAGATCTGGCCAAAGATATTGAAGCTGCCCCGAACCCTGTCAGAGAAGCGTTGTAATATCAATTGTTCCAGCAACAGCTACCCACTAAACATGGTGTAGTAATTCTAATCTAAGCTCGGATCTAAGTTGACAAAAAGTAACCCGCTTGATTTTGAAGCCATATTCTATGTTTTGAATTCAAATTAATATAAATCAAATCTAAATAAAATATTGAAAAAGAGGTCAAATGAAAATTTGGACACAATAATAAATCAATTATAAAATATAGTGTCAATGAGAATACTACATCCTTCCCTTAGAGGGTAACTGAACAAAGCAAAATTAGCTCTAATGTTTGTGTTCTGATATTTTCATTTCAAAGAGTTAACAATACCGCTGTGGTCTTGAAAGAGTTCGTCTTCTACGGATTGAACTTCTTCTCTGCAACTAAGTATTCCCTCAGGTTGCCTATGCTCCGATTCCGCCTCTCTGGTGTCTTCATTCTCCCGCTAGGGAATATAAGGCTTTAGGTGTGCATTATTTTTGACATAGGCGACACCTTCCACATTCTAAATTTTTGCTGAGCTGTGGTAGACTATAAGGACTGTGTACCGCGAATTTCCCACTCTGAAGATAGTTTTTTTGCTTTAAGCAAGTTCTTACAGATGACTTTATCACCGATTACAATATTTTTTGCCTTGCTTTCCTCTGAGAGTCTACAGCAGACATTATTTCCTGTTTTCATTGGGCATCACAGTAGTTTCCGGCAAGGTCCAACTTGATTTTTGGAATGAGGTTGTGCTCTTGTGGAATATCATTTTGTGCAGCATATTTGAACATTAGGTCAGCAGGCGAAGCACCAGTAGTGGCATGAGGAGTGGTTCTATACACTAGCAGAAAATTGTGTAATTCATCTCTCCAGTTTGTACCTTCATAGTGAGCGCATTGGTTAGCATGGTTGATTGTTCGGTTCATTCCTTCAACTTCCCATTTGCTGATTGCCAATGCGGAGTTACTCTTCGGTGTTCAATTGTATGACTTTCAAGGTAGGCAGTGAATTGTCTCGAGATGAACTGTAGACCATTGTCAGTACAAATACGTTTGGGGTAACCAAACATAGTGAAAACTTTATGCAAGCTGGCAATAACAGTCATAGAGATGATAGTCTTTAGAAGTGTGGCCACCGGATAGCGAGATCTGTAATCAATTATTAGAAGAATATGTTCTCCTGTTGGGTACGGTCCTTGTATATCAACAGCAAGAGTGTGCCAACAATACTTAGGGATTTCTGAAATTTTTAGTGGTTGATAGTTCAAAGATGAAGGTGCTGTAATTTGACAAGCATGACAAGAGGCAATCATAGATTCAACATCAGAGTCCATTGAAGGCCACCATACTTTTTCTCTTAGTAAACTTTTGATCTTGCTGATTCCTTGATGTTGTGTATGTGCGAGTTGTAAAATACTATCTTGTAGCTTAGTTGGAGTCACAATAAGGATTCCTTTTAACAAAATGTCATCTTTGAGAGACAATTTAGCAAATTTGATTTGTCAGCCCATTGGCCTGATGCAATAGAGGATACAACTTTCTGTATAATGTCATCGGCCTTGGTTGGTGTTGCTATTTGCTCTATAAAACATGACAATGGGATGGCATTGTGTGCAATCATATTGATGAAACTTTCTGCTGATGAATCACTGTTGAAACAATGAAGTTGTTGATGAGAGAGATAGTCTGATATCATGTCAGTGCCACGTTTGTGTTGGATATGGAACTAATACGCTTAAAGCCGGAGCATCCAGCGATAAATGCGAGGAGGAGGATCCGAATTTACTGCAAAATGTGTATGGGTGCCTTGTGATTCGTCAATATTGTAAATTCTCTGTCATAAAGATAATGGTGGAAATTCTGGCAAAAGAATTTCACTGCTAATGCCTCTCATTCTGTATGACCTTATCTTTGTTGGACTGGATCAAGAGCATGCGAGCCGTATGCCATTGGTCTCCATGTGCCATCAACTTACTCTTGGGTGAGAATTCCACCGAGCCTTTTTGGACTGCCATCAACAATTATTTTGCATTTGGATTGGTTTTTGTTAGGTACCATCAAATCGTTGTCGATTTTTTGCGATTCTCTGAACAAACTTCTCCAAAATATTCTGTTCATAGTTTCATAGCTGTTCATAGTTATTTCTTTTAGTGGGTTGAGCCCTCTTGTTCTTTGTCTGCCACGTCTTCTTGTCCCCTCTACCTTCCCTAGCATGAGCTCTTTCTCTATTCCGCTAGTTCACATACTATGCCCAAAGGTCAGAGCTCGTTTGATAATCATGCCCTCTAGAGATCTTTCTGTCCTTTTTTCATCTAAAACAGACTTATTTGTTCTTCTTTCTGTCCAAGTTATTCTCAACAATCTCTTCCAGCACCACAATTGAAAAGCATCAATTTTCCTTCTCTTGCTTTTCTTAATTGTTCAGCTCTCACAACCATTCATCATTACAGGGAAAACTAATGCTTTCACTAGCCGCACCTTCGTGGGCACTGATGTCGCTGTCTTTCATGAACAGTCATTGCTGCTTTACCCATGGCAATCCTCCTAGTAATATCTGCTGTGCAACCCCCATCCCTTGTCAATTCTTGCACCTAGGAAGGTAAAACTGTCTACAACTTCAAATGTTTCGCCCCCAGTTGTAGATTCTCCCAATTCACCTAAAGTGACCATTACTTTCGTGTTATTTGCATTCATCCGAAGACCAGCTTTCTCACTTTCTTCTTTTATCCTAGTTAAAGGCATTTTGAGACCTGTTTCAGTTAGCAGCGTGCTGTCATCTGCGTACCGAAGATTAGTGATATTTTGGCTGCCTATCCTGACTCCATGTTCTATCTCATTAAGGCCAGACCTCCTAAAAATATTCTCACTGTACAGATTGAATAAATATGAAGATAATATACAGACATGTCGTACACCTTTGTTGATCTTAAACAATTCTGTATTTCCATAGATGGTTCGTACAGTTGCCTCTTGATCATCATACAACCCGCGTAGCAAAATTATCATATGTTCTGGAATGCCCATTTCCCTTAAGCAATTCAAAAGGGCTAGGTGGTCAACGCAATCGAAGGCTTTACTATAGTCAATGACGTACATGTAAACTTTACTTTGATATTCTCTGGTTGTTTCCATTAATCTCCTCAAATTTGATATTTGATTTTGTGTTCCTCTGTTTTTCCTGAATCCACTTTGCTTGTCAGATATTTCTCGCTCTAAGTATTGTCCTAGACATTTTTGTATCACTTTTAGAAATATTTTGCTAGCAAGTACAATAAGAGAAATGGTTCTATTGTTTTCACATGCACGTGGATCCCCTTTTTTCGGTATTGGAATTTACATTGATTGCTTCCATTGTCTTGGCCATTTAGCAGTATCCCATATTCTGTTACAACTCTTTGTTATCGTTACTATTGCATTATTCCCTCCTTGCTTAAATAGCGCTATTGGAATATTATCTATACCAGAAGCTTTTCCATTAGCAACTTCTTTCATAGCCTTGATGACCTCACTTTCAGATATTGATGGTTCTCTTGTAAAGTCTCTTGCTAGAAACTCTTCAGATATTGTTGCATCACGCCTATATAGATCATCAGTGCATTCCTTCCATCTTGCTTTAACTTCAAATTCTTCACTCAAATCTTTGCCCTGCTTGTTCTTAACTATTCCTATCCTAGGTGTAACTGTACCCGTTGTATCTCTGATTGTTTTAAATAGATCCCTTGTGTTCCCTTTGCTATTACTCTGTTCTATCATATTGCACTTATCCTTGTAAAACTTTTCTTTATTTCTTCTAGCTTCTCGTTGAAATGATGCATTTAGTTCTTTGACTCTATCACGATTACCCTCTGCCTTTGCTAACCTTCGCTTCTTCGCTATGTTTACGGTCTCTTATGACAACTATTTTGCTCTCTTTGAAGGCTTACGCTTTATCAGGTGTTTATTGGCTGCCTCTTGAACTATATACATCTAACATCTTCCCATAACTCATCTGGACATTTTTCACATTCATCTACAACTTTTAATCTATTTTTTACTTCTACTGAAAAGTCTCTGGTAATATCTTCCACATTAAATCGTGCTGGCACTTTAGAAATATTAGCTTTCGCTTTGAGCTTTATTCTAAGTTTTGATACTTAAAGCTGATGATCAGTTCCGCAATCTGCGCCAGGCATGGTTTTTGCCACCTGTACTGCGTCCTCCATCTTTTGCTACAAACGATATAGTCTATTTGATCTCTATACAGTCGATTTGGTGATATGCAAGTATACTGCCTGCGTTTTGGCTATTTAAAGAAAGTGTGCGTTATGAAAAGTTGATTTGCTGGGCAAAAGTCATCTTTCTCTTGCCTGATTGCGATTTAAAAGTCCATGTTTTCCTACAATTCCTATCTCCTCTGTGTATCCCACTTTTGCATTAAAATCCCCAATGATAAATAGAACATCTCCATTTGCCGTTGTGTCTATTACTTGTTGTAATTTATCATAAAAATCTTGAATATCCTGATCTTCTGCATCAGAAGTTGGTGAGAAGTCTGGTGAGTACACTTGCATGATTCTATAGTTCACAAGATAGCTTTGTATTCTTAAAGAAATGATTCGATCACTAACTGGTCTATAACTGAGAACAGTCCCTACTACTTTCCTATACAGGATTATTGCTACTCCATTTTCCTTAAACTTCTCGTTGCCAGAATAATATAATGTGTATTCGTCCGAATTGCAGAAGCCAATGCCTTTCCACCTCAATTCACTAATTCTTAAAATGTCAATATTTGTTATTTCCATGTCTAACTTTACAATATCTAATTTCCCTTGACTCATTGTTCTCACATTCCACGTTGCGATTGCATACAATTTTGAAAACCTAGAACTATTCTTTCTTAATCTTGTGATATTTTCAGCATCTGATCCTCTAATAGGCTTTTCCCAGTTACGTCATGACATCCAAGCATACTCGAATGGTTCTGTTCTCCTTCCCCAGTAGCTCTACAGGTGCAATCCCACCTGGGAGTCTCACTTTCTTGCGCCATAAAGTATTGCAAATTTTCATTGTTAGTCATTATTCAGAGAATTTTCTTGGCAAAGATACAGAAGCAGTTTGGCGTTTCCTTCTTCTGCGCAGCCCCATAAAGAGATCTTCCGCCGGCGACACCATCCATTACTGCTGCTTCCCAATAATTTCCCCGTTACCCTGGTTAGGTGGCTTGGGGTTGCTTACACTTGCCGAAGGTGTAACCCCAGACTCGTCGTGGGTGGAAGCGTCTTAGTTTCCCGTCCAGTTCCGTTATGCCTGTTCACTGCCCATATTTGGATTGTAGAAGGCCATTGTGTGAGCACTGAAAAGGCTACTTTTCAATTGATGAAAAGCTTATTGTTGTGCTGAATCCCAAGTAAACCTTTGAATCTGCTTTGTGAGAAGTCTTAAAGATGAAGTGATTGTGGAGGAGTTTGGAATATACTGTTTACAAAAATTTTTCATTCTAAGAAATTTCCATTGACCAGTTGTTGTTGTTGTAGGTGGAGGGACTTTCATAATAGAATCAATGCGTCTTTTCTGAGGTGAAATTCCCTTAGGTGAGAGTTCATGACCAGCAAATAGAATATGATCTGTACAAAACATGCACTTGTCTTTGTTGACTTTGAGACCGGCTTTTCATAGGCGTTCTAGGACCTGGTGGAGACGACTATTATGTTGCTCCTCTGTGGTACCCCATGCAAGGATATCGTCGCTGATAGTCTTTGCACCTGGGCATTCTGCAATCATAATTTCAATTTGCTTTTGAAAGCTCTCAAATGCACTTGAAGCTTCTAGGGCCTTATCGTAAGTGTAATTTTCAGGAGTTAAAGAATCAAACACTTCTTGAGTTTCAGTGCCTGCCATATGTAAAAGCATAGCTTTCTTTCGTCTATCAGTAGTTATACCGAAGGGATCTAAAAAGTACTGAAGAGATATCTGCTATTTATCCCAGATATGCGCAATTTTGCTGGGATCGCGGTGTGGATGAAATGGATGAACTCCTTGTATTGTAATCTGAATAGCCGTGGCTGCATTGTGGCTATGCACAACAAAATTCTAATCATCAAAGTTATTTAACTAGCTATACCATAAACCTAGACTAGTCCATATGCTGCTAGTTTTGCCATGAAGTGGTCATAAGGCAAACATTCGTACGCTTTGGACAAATCCATTATAATTTTTCCTACCTGACCGGGCCTATCCAGACATCTCCTCCATTTTTCCAGCAACCTTATCGAGGCATGTTGCGTGCTCTAAAACCACATAAGATGGTCAAAATTATCTCATTGAAGTATGGGCTAATTTGATCTTTTAGGATCCTTTCGCATACTTTAGATGCTGCTTGTAAAACGCTTATAAGTCTATAATCTTCCTTTAAATTTGAGTCATCATTTTTGTAAACAGGAATAAGTTCAACTATCTTCATTTCTTTTGGAAACTTGCAATTATAGACCGCAGAACTAATGCAATCAGTTAGATATTGGCAAATTAATTCTTTTGTTCCCTTTTAAATATCAGTTGGAAAATTTGCACTGCTAGATTTCTTACTGTCAAGCAGATCTATTTGCTTCATGACCTCAGTTGGGTTTACATGAGAAACTTTGAAGGTGTTACCATCTACATGTTCCTTGATCACCCTAATCGACAGATAATCCTTGTGTTTTTCTATTGCTCCACGACCATTTCCTTTATTGTAAGTTGATCATGGACTTCCCTAAAAAGTACGGGTCCATTTCAAGACTATCCGTGATTTTCGTGAAATAATTGCTAAAGCACTCTGCAATGTCCTCATCCGTTGAAAGGATCTTTCCATTTTTAACCAAAGGGATCTTTTCACTCATTGGACTTCTGTTTCAGAACAGCAGTTTAACAGTATTCCAAAATTTTCTGTCATTGTCTATTGATTTTGCCTGTGTTGCCATAAAATGCTGCTTTCCTTTGATCCTTATATTTTCTAATATCTTCATCTCGGTTAATCTTGTTAGCAATTTTTGCAGCCTTGATCTTCGAGTAATAGCTCTCCGCAATTCTTTGGTATCATATGGCTTATTATTAGCCCTAAAAAATCCTAATTTTATGCTTCAGAAAACGCAGACTGATGATTAATTGGAGGATAAAGGCCACGAAGATAATCATAGTCAATCAAAATATTCCATTTATCATAATATCTTTAATCGACACTACCACACTGTTGACAAATCCGTCAGGAAAACTATTGAAAAATCCTTTACGACAAGTCCTTCACGAATCCATTTATTAAGACGGGCAAAACTTGTCCCATCTTCAGTTACTGAAGTAAGAAAAAAAAGTGGAGAAGGGGCTAGTATAGTCTATTAAAACAATAAATCTTAAAATTTGGATGTTTATGCCCTTAAAAGAAAAAGGTCGTGAGTCCTTTGCCCGTTGCCTTTGCTTTTTGTAATCCCCACAGGTCATGTTTATCTCCTTTACTTAATTTTCCATATTAAGTCATTTTGTTTGTTACGTGCCGTTTTCTTCTATTTAGCATTTGCTTTAACTTACACGCCGTATAATTTGCATGCACACACACACACACACACACACACA
>WIPJ01002855.1:12476-24330 GCA_018155075.1 Cassiopea andromeda | reverse complement strand
AGCCAATTGTATTTTGCCTTATATAGTGAGATGTATAATTGTAATTAGTTGATATATTGTTGAAATGAAAGTTTGAAAAAATATATTATGTACAGTTATTAACAAATCTTTTGTTTGAAAGATTTTATGGTGTCAAAAGCGCTTTCATGGCTTTCCAAAAACTTGCTATAATTGAATACATTGGATAAATTGCTGAATATCATGATAAGATCAGTTATTGGCTTACTTTCCCTAAACTATGACTTCAACACCCAAGACAATTCATTACTGTGGCTAATGAGAAACAAAAAGGCTTGGGCTGCCACTTTCACTTTGTGAAGTGGCCTCCTAGCATGATGTCTTGAACTTGTATCCTAAAGTTAGGATATCCTTTCTCTGAATCTCACAAAATTTTGTAGTGCATTGCCACAGAGATATGCCTAGATACTTTCCTTACATTTTGGGATCATCATACCCTCCCATTTGCATATCACTGGATAGCCATTAATTTCAACTGCTTCACTTATGTGACTAGCCATATCCTCAAAAGAATTCCTTGCTAACTTGATCCAGGCAGAAGTGAAGAATTTGAAACTCTCTAAATATAAAGAAATCATATACCACATGATAGCTCTCCTTCTATACGTTCTGAATATTCAAGAAAATTCCAGGTTTTCCATACGGGAGGGATGTTGCAACAGAAAAACAACTCACCAAAATTCTTGCATCGGCCTTGTTTGTACATGACTTTGTCATCAAATAATCACCCAATAATCCTCAATATAACCGAACAATAAAGCACTATCAACTTATCTCCCCTCTACCTTGATTTTTTCAACATTATATGAGTTAGGCACTAACTGGTTCAATGAGACAAAAGTATGGATTTCAGCTGTTCCTGGTGATTTCGGCTATCTACGTGCATAATAGTACGCAGCGCAAGAGGTTAATAATACGGAAATAATTTCAAACGTTTGTTGACTTTTGCAATGCAAACGTATTTTCCATGTGCTTTTTGCCTAACTACGCTACCATTTTGAATTTCCATTGTTGACCCATATCACGTGACGTGCGAGCTCTCTAGTCCTATTATCTCTATGGTATTGGGGACATGGATACTAATCATAGCATTAAAACACTTTGAAGATTATGCCATAGAGCAAATAAAAATCATAGAAATTTCTTCATCAAGGCACAGAGATGGAAGAGAGATGCCCAGAGAAAGCAGACACTTCATTTACTACTTAAGAATCAGAATGCATACATACTCTATTTGATTGAAATATCACCTACAAAATTCAATAGCTGGGCGCGCAACTAGGGGGTCCTGGGGGTCTAGAACCCTGCCCTTTTCAGCATATGAAAAAAAGTGCCCTTTTGTAGTGCTCTATATCAAAAAGAGATTTTCCCTAAGCTTGAAAAAACATAACCCCAAAAATTTTCTGGGGCTTCGCCCCTGGCCCCCTTTTCTCTCCCTGTCCTAATGATGAATAGCAATGCGATTGATTCATTGAGTTTAAGAGCAACGACATTAGTAAACCTCCCACAGTGTTTTCTCCACTTATGAATCTGAAAAATATCCATAGGCTGTACCTTCTTATAAAAAGTACCCCTTTTCGTGGATTGGACCCCTGCCCTCGAAAATTTCTAGTTGCACGCCTAATAGCATATACAACGTTATATAAAAACACTTAGATTCTCTTTGGCAGTGCTTGCTAATTGTTGGCTGCCATAGTGAAGGAATGTTGAAAGCTGAAAAGTGCATATAGTGATGTATTGTGATGAAAACACTTTGTAGATAACGAGATAGCGATCTTTCTAAGCAATGAAGATTGTTTCTAGAGCATGAAGTTAGAACTAAGACCAACTTCTTACCTTCGTAGTCGTGAGTACGAGGAAATTGCCTAGTATGGTTAGTGAAAATTTTACCACGACCAGGCGCACGAGAGGATTCCCTTTAGAGTGTGCGCAGATGCGGTTTTTAGTGACAGCCAACGGTCGTAGTCGCTTTCGTAGTCAAATCGTACGCTCTCTATTTCTATAAGGCCACAGCAACTTGAGGAAACAGCTCATGCAAACAGTCACGAATGCTGCTCAGCTGAGCTGACAGCTCAAGTGTGCGCCGGGCATAAGCAGAGCCAGCTTTGTCTTGATATTAACGCATCCGCATTCCAAACAAACATTGTCACAGAGCTCATGTGATTAGGCCGTGCACCATAAGAGCACAACTCTTCGATTAAGAAGACGGAGAAAGTATAACTGGCAAAATGCAGCCACAGCAAGCAGTGATAGTGTCACAGCCATACGTAATTGCAAATGGAGGTTCCATCATTACTGTTGGAGTAAGAGCGACGAGAGCCCTAGGAATAACACAGATCGTAGTCGGATGCTTGACGTTTTTTTTTGGGATTCTTTTGGAAGGCTACATTCAATTTGCAATATGGGGAGGTATCTGGGTAAGCCCTATCTCTTTTTTCGTTTGAGATAGAATAACATTCAAAATAATTTCACCTCCAGTACCTGTTTTGGCCAATTTTGGTTCATCGAAGCCGAGAGTGGTCGTGTAATACAAAAGAGAAAGTACACACTTTTTTTAACAAGCAGCTTTATAAGGAACCTAAATGTAGACGGCCGAAATATTTAAGGCACTTACTACTAACGGAAAACCCTAAGGAGATTCATTTATGAAACTTCTTTCAGGAGCCGCGCAACGATTTTGAAAGTGCGGGGCCAAGCTAAAGTTAAAACAGTTTTTCGGGATTAGTCCATACAGGAAATAGCTTTCAGGTTTCCATGGCATTTCATGTATGAAGTGTTGCAATATTTTCCAAAACTATTCCAATTTCAGCTCATTTTGTGAGAATTGTTTCCTAGTATCTGCAATTTATGTTCACCCTTTGCACACAAGGCTTGATATGATAGCAACGCTGTCAACTGTTAAGGGGTTAAGGAAAGGGAAAGAATAGAGGTCAGAGAGGAAAGCCCTTTAAAACATTTTTAAGAATTACACTCTTTAGATCTCATGAAAAGACCCTTTTTATTATAGAACCACATCCTTCCTAGATAGGCAACAGCATACTTAGTCATTGGTTTGAAAAGCTTCACTTCCTACTAAAGAGAATATAGAGAAGAGAAGGCTGAAAAAATAAAGAGGGCATATTCTACTGTAAAGAGGGTAAAGGGATTAGGAAGTGAAGCCCCCTGGAAAATTTTTATGAAATAGGCTCCTTAGATCTCATAAAAACGCCCTTCTAACGTTAGAGATATGATTTTTCTAGATAAACAACAGCACATTAAATCATTGATTTGATGTTTAATTCTTGTTATAGACAGTCCTTCCACTTTCAAGGAAATTTCCTTTTTTAAGGAAATTTTGCTGACCATAACGACATTTTTGGGAAATCCAGCCAGATAAAAGTGAAAGCACTCGTTGTAGAGACTGCGTTTTCATTTCTATCAGAAAATGGTATCTAGGAAATGAAACTGAATAAGTTTAAGAAAGTTTATTACTGCTTTTTTGAGAGCTACTAAGGAAGTCGATAGGCCTAAATACGTTCCAGCTATTCGAAATTTCAATTAAACCAAGCATAAAATGCTATACTTTTCATTTGGACACCTCTTCAACAGTCTTTCTTCTACTATGGTGTATTACTTTTTTTGGGTGTAGAAATAACTTTTTCACTGTCCACTACTATACCTGCGTAAAACATCAGTATTTGAAGACCGTCTGCTAAGACAGTCATAAGACAATCTTGATATTGAAAGCGTGACAAGCCAAGCAAGTTTCAGTAAATGGCTAAAAAGCGAGATTGAAAACTAGACGCAGCCTAAGCACCAATCTAAACTACTACAGTTTCTTTTTCTGAATTGCTTCTACTCGTGGGATAATGGCTTTCATTTAGGATGCTGAGTGAACTGTGACCATTTAGCACACTATCATTAATCTCCCTAAATACTGATTTCAGACAGATATTTGATGAGTACCATCAATAGTTTTCATGTCTCTCTTTTATACAATTTACATCCATCATTCGCCTGCATTCGTTACTACTTGTAAACTACGTATTTCAAATTGCTGTTACTTCTGTAGGCAATACATAGCCTACGATTCAATACTATTCAAAATGATATATCTTGTATGAGAACAGTGTTTCTTCTCTGTGTCCCCCTGGCCCCATATAGTGTGACCCCTGTCCTCCCACCTTATTGGTGCCTTTAGTCTTCAGTTCTAGCCAAAATTAAAGTAACATTCAGAGTTTTGATTTTTCCTTATGTCTTTACCACTTTCATGGATCTGTATCTGCAGTGAAAATTAAGGAACTATTAAGTAGGCCACTAAGCACTGGTCTCAATTTATTCTTGAAGAATTGTAGCCCTTCAGCTAGGTTCCTTATAAAAACAAGCGTGTAGTAAAGCTTTAAATAATGGATGCTTAGGTAAATACTGTTTATTGAGGTCATTCATTTCATGCATAGACACCAAGATGGTGAAAATTTCTACTATCCACGCCCATTTCAAAGTGGAGGGGCCTGGCCACTAAGATCCAGGATACCCTCAGAATTTTGACTATCTATATTGGCTACAGCTGTTCCCAAACGTTGCAAAATATTCTACATAACTGTCCCCTACTACATACGTTTACTGCTTCCGGTGTAATAATTGTTTAGAGGACAGAATCGTAGTGGAATTGGTGTTTATTTGTATATAGTTATATGGGTTGCTTTTCTGATGTTAACTTAGAGAATGGTCTTTTTGGTATCGTGTTCTGCAATTAACAAAGACACAGAAAGGAGGCTAGAGGCTATGGAACTGTTATTTTTTTGAAGAATGTTCAAGGGTGGCGCTATGGGAGGGCTGGATTTGAATTCCACAGGGCTCTGTACTTCGACCCTTGCTCTTCAACACCTTTATCAACGATCTTAATGGGGTCAGATATATGCAATTTTGCTGACTACACTAGAATTTATGCGTGCGATACATCCATAGGAGCAGTCATAACTAGATTGGAAAGTGATCAGCACATGATGTTGCAATGGTTTACCGACAACAGCATGAAAGGCAATCCCTCAGAGTTTCACATAATACTTTTGGGACGAAAAGACATGAGTAGACTATGCCTTAATATCAAAGGACTCTTAATTCCGTCAAGCAAGTAGGTAAAGCGACTAGGGGTTTATATTGATAGCTCGCTTAAGTTTGAAACTCGTGTTACACAAAGAGGCCAACCAAAAAGTTCATGCTCTTGGAAGATTAAGACCGTTTTTAGGGGAACAAAATCAAAGGAGAGGCTTATATAGTGCTTTATGTTTTGATTTATGTAGACACGAAGAGGATGAGAGTGCCATATTTTAAGGAATTAGCAAAGATTGATCTTCACAATTTTTGGCGCAGTTCTTCATAGGCCTCCTCTCCCCTGAAAAGCTATCAGACTCTATTACTATTACAATGAGATACTAGCAGTGATCACATGAGCATTATGTAATCTCGGATATGATTGGTCAGCCAATCAGCCAGTCAAATTTACGATTACATAGTGGTCATGTGACCACTGCTAGTATTTCATTATTTAACCCTCTTTCGCTAATGGCGAGGCATATTTTTGAACTCACCCTGTGGATTTGTACCATTATTCTTAGTGAAGCTATGTTCATGATAATGCTGATAATTTTCCAGTCCATAATGTTTCTATTTTTCATTTCTCTTTCAAGATTGTTGTTGGTGGCATATTTGGCTTGGGCTCGTCTACAAATACATCCAGCAAATGCTTGGTTTGTTGCTTTCAGCTTTTTATGTTACATGATGCTTTTTTCATAAGACTTAATTTACTAGGTCTACTATGAGATGTTTCTACAACATGATAATTTGACATCGTGAATGATGAATTGCTATTTTGAGGTTTTGACGCACCCTCCTTGTTCTTTCTCTCATTTGAGAGCCCTTTTTCGCTAAAGCACACGATGCAAGTTAATGTCATAGAGGTAGGATAATAAGAACACTAGAGTGCGGACTCCTGTTGTTCTACGAGTGCGAGGTTGACCTTTCATGCGCCATATTGTAAGAGGTAAGAAAGTGTGTTGAAGAGGGTACGTGGCGCAACAGATTTGAAACGAAGTATCAAGTTATTGTCAGTTTCTGTAGTCTTAATCAGGCTTTCACAATTGACGAGTAACAGTGGTGCAAATACGAGGGAAGCTACGATACTGAAAGACTGTAATTTCGCTTTGCACTCTTCGATCGAGAGGAGGGTACGAAGAAAGAAGCCATTCACAACACAAACACGTCTGTAAACCTTCATATTCATGGAAAATAGCTCATAATGATAATGCTAAGTTCGTTTTTCCTACAGAATTTCCCGATTTCTATAGTTAATGTCAATTTATCGGTTGATTTGCGAAAAATATATCGTTGGGAAAATCAATCTTGAGTTACTAAATCAGCTAAATATGGGGGATTGGCAACGAAATTTCTTGATTCACTAGCTTCAAGCCTTATATTTTTATCTTCAAGTATTTTTACAAATTATGCAAAAGTATTATGAACACTTAACCTAAACACGGTCCTTAATTCTGAGGAGATGTTGGAAGAAATTATTGTGAAATGAGACTCATATGTACTCAATGTATTTGTGTATATGTACTCATATGAAATGTGACTCATATGTACTCAATGTATTTGTGTATATGTACTCATATGTATATGTACTCATATGTCCTATTTCACAGGTATGAGGCCCTTCAGTGTGAGGCTCACCGCCGTGTTACCTCTTACAAGATGGCGCACAAACCATCACTTTTGGCAGCCTCTTTCGCACTCTAGTGTGCTTATTATCCTATCTCTATGGTTAATATCAAGAAATATTGGCATATCTATCCAGTGTTTGTAACTGCGATAACTGCACTGAATAGTTGCTTTCGTGTATAATGAATTGATTACATTACATTCTACAGTAACAAAAAGGAAGACTCATCACATCTGTGATGTAGTAAGTGACCTATTCACTAGGGGGCCAGTCTTCTCAACAGGATGGTTCATTGAAAAGGCTTGGGGTAAATGATCCTTAGTTACGATGTTACAGGAGGCCTTCATGCTAGCCTCCGCGGAAGATGTGGGACTTTTTGCTCGGATCGTTAGTACTAGTTTTCATGCCATACCAGCATTATTTAAGTTCCCCATCGGAATATTCAACACCTTGTAGGGATATTCTTATCGCCACTCCTGAATATAGAACAGATTGTGGCGATTTTGTATGATTTAAATTAAATTTTTACATGGAATTATTTTTCACAGAACGGAACAAACATGGCATTTGCAATTGTCTCAACATTATTAATGGCTATCGACCTCGCATTCTATGCTATTGCTGTTGGGGAGATGCGGAAGTATGTTTGTGATCCCAGCTATTACTATCCCAACTGTTACTACACTACCAATTCAACTGGTGTGGCCATCTACAGCTGTTTGATAGCACTCTCAGTTGCTGAACTTGGAATTTCTATTGCTGTGGCAATTTTATGTTGTAAATATGGATGCTCTGGGTGCTGTGATGGCGAAAAAAGAGAAGTAAGAGTTGTTCTTCAGCCATGATTATTATCTTCATCACTTTTCCTTGATTAAATTCTTTTTCCATATGTCTAATTTCTAGGACCTCCTTGGTTGAACAATGAACAACATTTCACTGCCCAATGTTGCAAGCTGCATCTCAACAGATTTTGAAACTTAGAGCTAGTTCATACGATGAGCCATAGATGACCCGAGCCTATTATAACATTGGTTCAGCAGTGGCACGGTCGAAGGGGATGAGCCAGTGTTGAACCAGTGACCTGCGAGAATGTGGCTCGAGCCGACATGTTTCTGTGGTTTCGTGCACTGAACTGAAGATGAATTTAACTATTCAAATTGCTAAATGCATAAGCTAGAGGCATCTACGGCTCATCGTATGAACTACCTCTTATATTGGCACATATATTGGCACTTTTTTTAGTGGTGTTGCCAAGATATCTTCCGGGCCACGGGCCGATGCTGATCCTGGTCCAATGTTCAATTGATACCGTACCAGTATATATTCCACTTGTCACGTAAGCCACTATTACAGAACTTAGGACCCTAATGAAAACATACATTCCTCCAAGGTTACTTGCAGGAGTGTACTTTTTACGCCCCCTCCAGTGCCGCGGTAACAATGCCAAACGGTGTTCAATCATAGAAAGTTAGGTAAATAGTATGCTGGTACTACAACACTTTACCACATCACGAAAAAGCGGCAACATTCTTTTGACATACTTCAAAGCTTTATTCGTCCGACACTCATCAGAGTATGAAAACATCGGATAGTGACCTAAAGGTTAACCGAAATATATCTCCAGATGCGGTTGCATGTGATAGGATTCGTCTAATTGGCCCCAAGTATGACCAATTAGGACCTATTAACATTGTTTGCTTGACGAGTCCCTGTGAGAAAACAAAGTCTTCTTGTCTACACAAGGCTGGGTTTTGAGTCTTGACCGAATGGATGAGAGTGAACAAGCTTAGTCCCAACCCCTCATGAATATATGATCATAGGTCATCCGATGAAAGCAAAGGGTGCAAATGCTCCGACTTGATTAGAGTTAGGTAACAAGGAAATTAAGCGAGTTTCTAATACTAAATCACTAGGAGTAATGGTGGATGAATATCTCAATTGGGATGAGCAATTTATAAGTGTTAAGAGTAAGATCTGTGGAGGACTTGCTTCACTAAAGAAGCTGAAAAACATTTTCCCTCAGTCCAAGCTATGTTGTGTTTACTATGCTATTGTGGAAAGTCATCTTCGCTACGCAGATGTTATCTGGGGAATTCTTCCAGCGAGAGAAATCGAAACTCTCCAAAGATTGCAGAATAGAGCCCATCTGATAATTAAAACTGCTAGAGTAAAAGATAACTGGTCCTGTGATTGGCTGAACGTCAGTAATCTAATCTCGTTTGATCGACTAGTTATGACGTATAATATTATAAATAAGTTAAGCCCCGAAAGTCTTTGGGATAAATTTGAGTTAAGATCAGTCCATTCAAAATATGAAACAAGGAATTGCCATGATCTTCAAATCCCAAGACTAAATACGGAACGAGCAAAAAATGGCTTTAAATACTCGGCTTTAAAATTATGGAATGATATGCCTGCTGATATACGAGAGGCCTCAACTCTCAAATGCTTCGAAAAGAAATTGAAAGCACATCTATTGGCTGATCAAAAATAATAATTGAAAACACGACCCCCTGGAAGAACAGCAATATTAGTATTATGCCTGTTAATTTTTTCTTTCTTAATGTATTATTTAAATTTTTTATATGAATATGAAATATTTTAGTTGCTGAAGGGCTATGTTTGTTCGTGTATAAATAATTGATTACATTACATTACATTACATGTAAACAGATTCCAAAACACTTAAATGAAAAGACGATCTTGCTTGCCCAATGATCCGAAAATTGTCGTCTGTATATGTTTTGGCGCATTCTGGATTTGCAATAAGGTGTTGTCCTATGGCTGACTCACAATTAATTTTAGAATTGTTGTTTTTACATATACGAGGCGGCTGCTCTCTTGCGGCATAACTTTTCTCCCTGATGCACTTGGGGACATGCTGTTTTATTCTGTCTGCTAGTCTCTGCGTAGTGCGTCCTACGTACCGAGCTTCACATCAGCACGAAAATTCATAAACAACACAACTTGTTTTAGTGGTAGGAATGCAATCTATTTACGCTCGGTACGTAGGACGCACTATTGTCTCTATCGCACTCACTATACAAGTGCTACTATGTTCGCTCTCTTTCAACAACCACACATCTCTCCACACGTGCTCTCTTATTCTACCCAACACGTGACGATATATGATACTCACACCATTTAGATTATATAGCATTAATGAACTTGCAGCAACAGCAACTAGGTTAAGAATAATTATACTAACATTCTTAACAACGTGATCTGTTGTGATATTTAATGATTTTATGCAGGAACGGCTGCTGCACAGGAGCAACTGGGTTAGTCATCCCATGCCCTCTCCCAATGGGAGCAAGGGGCGCAAGATATGCTTTTTTTGAATTACGTACTGAATTATCACAAGAAAGATTTTTAGGTATTTAGGCCATTCAAAAGGTTGGCCAGGCCATTAAGAGATGGAAAGAGTAAACGGATTGTGAAAGATTTTAGCAACTTTTCAGGTTGTAGATTACTGGACATCGTAAAATTACGGTCCTTCATATTTGAACACGATATTTCCATCCTATTTGATAGTTTGAAATGACCACAAAAATAGCAATTTTATGACATCATGCCGGGTTGAGGTAACATTTTATCCCCAACAGGTTATACTTGACATGCTAGAATACTTCCTGGAAGTCATGCTACAAACATTTTGGTTTGTGTAGTGTCCTTGTTCTCCGCAATCCATTATTGCTTAATCCAGCTGAATAGATCACTCATATGTTTACATTCTCTTTATTTTTCTTTTTAGATGGTGGTTCAGCAACCTTACATGGCTCCTTCATCAGCTTTGTTGCAGCCTGGTAGCCAAATCTCCTCCTACCAAACTTATGACGACCAACCAACATCGAATGCAACAGCTCCCTATCCACATGGATATCAACCAACATCGTACCCACCAACTTCTTACCCACATGGATTTGGACCCTCAGCTCCACCACCTTATACTCCTTACCAGCAGGTTAATATACCATGTCAGATTCCTCTTCGCTTCAGTGGCAAATTCATTGTTTTGGAATTACTGCTTATTTAATGTGGCACCTAACTAAGGCCGTCGAGAAGAGGGTAGGGGCAAAGTTCTCTGGGACCTCAAGGTAGAAGGGGCCTCATAGCACCCAATGTTTCAAGGTCTGTGGGACCTCATAAAGTAAACCAGCAGTATTTTTCTATAGATAATTTTGAGAGTCTGAACATTTTCTGCTAGCTTTGCTCGCAGGGGGCCTCTTCTTCTTTCCCCCAGGGGCATCTGAATACTCTCTGCACTTGACTAGTGCGTTTTTAGGGAGGCATAGTGATTCGGAACATGGAAAAGCTGAAGCTAATGTGGTGAGTAGGAATAATTGAGGAAGGGTCTAGGAGAGGAAGCTAGTAGTGAACAATAAGGAAAGGTGGAAAGTAATGAATGGAAAAGCGAGATGTTTGTTGTAGAGGAAAGGAGGTGTAGTAGCTGGAGAAGTTGGAATGTAAATTCAGTATACATAGTGAGAGATACGAGACTTAACCCCAGAAAATTACTTTTTGGTCACAATTGCTAGAACATTGGAAATTTTTTCTTTGCAACATATAATAGACTGCTTTGCATATCTAGAATATATATTCATGTTTACAAAATGAGAATTTATATATTCCACTACAATCTACTTTCTGAGGTTTCAGGAATCCAGTACAGAAACGGATGTAGCATATAAATGTGTAAATAAATAACTATTTATAGATAAAAACTCAGAAATTTTTAAACATCTAAAGAGTTCGAGTTCGTGTAGGGACGTTTGTGGTGAGGGATGTTCTGAGGTGTTGGATTCGGCAAGCACACACCACAGCTTAAAGATTAAGGAGATATTGCATATCATGTGGGAAAGGCTAATTTGAAAAACAGTTAGAGCATTATAAAGTTTCGCTGAGTTTTTAGCTTTCGTTCTTTTTTCGTTGCTTTCGTTCTTCTTTTCCATTAATATATTCGATTGATAGTGTTGTGTTGTTATATATTCTAACGGTAAATCTTACTCTATTCAACTGATGATGGTTTCATGAAAAGACCAAAACATGTCTTGCAAATTGAAAAATGTTGTTGTGTTTCTTCGTATACTATCAGACTTTATCGCACTGAGAAATTTCGGATATATATATATATAT
>WIPJ01002854.1:84486-124632 GCA_018155075.1 Cassiopea andromeda | reverse complement strand
GCATGAATCCTCTCTGGTCTTCCCCAATCGTGGTCTCACTTCTGAGCCTTTTGTCAATAATTCTTTCATATAGCTTCAACGTATGGCACATCAACTTGATTCCTCTGTAGTTTGAACACGCTTGGACATCTCCTTTCTGTTTGAAAATTGGAACCAACGTGCTTTTCCTCCACTCCTCTGGCATTTTTCCTGTGTAGAAAACTCTTTGTGCTAGTTTGGTCAGTAGACAAACAGCTCTCTCTCCAAGCACTCTCCAAGCCTCAATTGGGATTTCGTCCGGGCCCGTGGCTTTCCCATTCTTCATCTTAGATAACGCTATTCTGACTTCAGCCTCTGACATTCTTTCCGTTAGTGCTTGATTTGGAATCTCGTCATTGATCGGTTTTCGGCTGTTTTCGGTGTTAAGTAGCTCACTAATGTATTCGCGCCAGCGTTCTTTGATGTCACTATCTTTTGTCAAGACTGTGCCTTCCTTGTTCCTGATCATGTGCACTCTTGTTATATCTTTAGATTTCTTGTCCTTTATCTTTGCTACCTTGAAAGTTAGCGACCTTCCATCGTCAGTTTGTATGTTAGAGTAAAATTCTGAGTCCGCTGCACTTTTCGACTCAGCCACTGCTTTCTTTGCTTGCTTTTTGGCTACTTTGTATCGGTGCTTGTTTTCTTCAGATAAATTGAAGTCTAAGCATTTTTTAGCCTCTTTCTTATTCGATATGGCTTTTTGCACTGTTTCGTTCCACCACCAAGTTTCCTTGCCTGATTTCTTTCTTCCAGACGCTATTCCCAGAATTTCTCTCCCCGCTTTACGTATGATTTCGGAGGTCTCATTCCACCATGCGTTTGGGTCTTCTATGTCTCCATTTAGTTGTCCCTTTACATGTATTGGATACATGTATTCACACTAGCTCAAAAGTGATCCGATATAGAACGTAATCCGGTACATACCACTTTCACAGCGGAGTGATTTCACTCCGCAAAAGCGATACGGAGCATATTGGATTAATCCGGTATAGTGTAAATGGGAGGCCTATCTAAGATAGAGAGTAATCCGATATGGGATCAATCCGGTTTAGTGTGAATGCAGTCCATGCCCGGAGACATGTGCGATCGTACGTGCGCGTGTCCACACACGTGCAAAATCCCCTCACGAACGAAAAATCGCTGGTACCAGCATCATTATTAACCGTGCGATTGCACATGTCAAATAGGAACTATGTTGTCACAACTGCAACACTAGTGACTGGCACTTTTTGCTTTCATAACTCTGTTCTATCCTGTTTTTATCCTAAATGAAATATTTGGCATGCTTCAGCAACAAGAAACTCTCTTTTGCGGATACAAAAATCTTGGATCGCACGTGCAAATCCGAATAAGTAAGAGCAATCACTCATGCAAACGAGGTTGCACGTGCGAATTAATGCTCGTGAACCAAGTTCTTCCGGGCATGGACTGGTGAATAGGGCCTTAATCACAGAATAGTGAATAGGCAGAAGGGAAACTCTGCTCTTTTCAGAAGGGCACAGATTTTTTCATGTATGCGTCAATATGGAGTTCATCAAAACGAGGCCAGTGGTGTAAACGTCCTGGAAAGTCATTGACTAACTTATCGGAATCAATTCAACGTCTCATAGAAAAGGAGGAGATGAACACAGTTTTGCAGCTGGCACTCATTTTGCTGCAGATAACTAAACATTAAATGGGATGTTGCATCTAGAAGCTTGAATGGACTGACTTCCACGACATTTGAGTCGGTAAGTAGGCATCGTTTGTTTACATGAAATCACTTTCTATTTTGAATTTATTACATCGTCCACAAACACTATCTTCAATTTTTGTTTGGTTGCAGGAAAATGATGCTGCGCACAAAAAGTCTACTTGACATGTTTTTGAATAACTTGATGAGAATTGTGCAGAATATTCTTAGCCATATTTTGTTGAGTATATTACAACTACAGCAGTCATTTGTCACCATTCAGAGTAGTTATGCCACAGATATTCAAATTTGACAAATATCAGGATGACAAGTCATAATAAATTTCTGGTAGAATGACTGCACAATCACTTGCAGCTCAAAATTTGATAGTGTAAGTAGCTCATTGTAGATTTCAAGGAAGGCAGGTTTGATGTTAAATAATGTATATGCTCTAATATAAATATGAAATGATAAATTGTAACATATACTGAGTAATTTTTTGTCTATTTTTGACATGTTGACGGATCAGCAGCAGATTATTCCTACTCTATATCAACTGGCACCAGTAAAGAGAATTTTCATGCTTTGTCACCTACAAAAAACAATGTTAAGGTAGAATTGGCTTTGAAAACAAAGCTTGCTTTAAAATCAAGTACAGTGTATCTAAAGCAACCCAAATGTACTTCTATGTCTAATGTATTCCCATATTGAACTCTGTTTATCTCATCAATGATATTCATGTAAGTTTGCTGAACAGCAGTTCACTATCATTCAAAAGATCGTAACATATCTCTTTAAAAATTGTTTGCCTGTTTATCATATGCATCTTTTCAAAAAAAAAGATGCACTCTTATCCTCTTATGAATGCTTTTTCTTTTCTGTTGAAAGATAAACAATCTTCCTAAAAGTGTATGCTTGTAATATCTTAGATTTACAGTACTTTGTTCCATGAATGTACTCAGTTCAGATTTTGAATTATTCATCTTGGTTAGAGGACCATTGCACAGCAAGAAGCAATCTAATGGTTACTTAATTGATAATAGCTTAGAGTTAGCCAGTTGCAGAAAATCCTAGTGAAACTAAATTTCGTTTTAATTCTTTGGGGTTTTCATTCAAATCATGTTTTATGTGGTCACTCCAACTGACGCCAAAGGAAAAATATTTCAATTTTTGTTCTTTTTCACATACTTGGTTATCCTAATACTCAATGGAACACATTGAGCAAATATGATAGTGAGCTTCATGATAAAGTTGTAGTTTGATAAGATGAAGGAATCTTATACCAAAAAAGTAAGACTATGGAAGAGCATATTGATCTAATTGGGCTTTTAAAAATAACTGTGAGATTATAGCGCCAACTATTTCAGCTAGCAGTTGCATTCAAATCTTGGTTTACAAAAGGAGCATGTGCCCAAATGCTGTAAATTTGAATACAATTGCCTAAATAGTAGCTACAACTGAATACAGAATTGGCAGTTTCAGAACAAAGTTAGGAACAAGATGAATCAAATATGTACCTAGATCCCTCTGGGGAAGTCTATCATCAAACACACATTTGATAGTGTTCTTATGCTTAGGATTCTATAACACATGTTAAAAATTCAGAATTTCCATATAAAGGGTTGATTTCTCCCATTTAGTATTATATACCATGCGTTTAGACTTATATGGTACATACAAAATGTAATTATGTATGGTATACTCTCATATCATTTTTGCAAGATATGAAAATGATTGGTAGGACATGGTCTTGGAAATAGACTTCATCACTTCTACCACCATCGACCTTGCTGACCTCTGAAGGAGCTGACCAAACAATGCCACTACCACAATGCAAATGTAGTATTGCTTAGAGATTATCAGCTGTTGTATAGGAAAATGCAAAATAAAAACTGTAAGCTTTTTTATTTGTAACACTGCATATCGGCTGAAAATACAGCAAAACTGTTATTCTGAATTTGTCCAGTGTGTTCAATAAAAGGATTGTACTGTAAACCAAAACACCTTCAATATAGCTAGTTTATGATTTAAATATTCATCGCTTGCTCAAAAGTAACCTTTGTATTATGATGCGTACGGATTGCAACCACATATCTCAATGAGTGCAATTTCCACTGTACGCGATGTGCTTCCCCATTGTCAGATGCCTCGAAATGGAAACGAGTTTAAGTAAGAGCATTCACAAAATCTGTGCCCGGAAAACAACAAAGGTGCTGACAAGGGTTTACCCTGCAGCCTTGCAGCGCACATACTTATCATTATTATTATTTTATGATTTTTGTTATCAATTTGATTTATTGCCTACATTTTGCTAATTGCGGTACGCCTTACAACTCAGTTCAGCAGCGCCATAACCTCTGGTGACGTCTACTAAGATAGATTGATTAGGGATGAGTTGAAGTTGCGATTGAGTTGAGAACCATGCTTTTTCAAAGTCTTTTCTGTGGTACAGTAAAAGCAAAAGAGCCAGTTTTTGCTTTCCACGTCTTGGCACCCCCTTGCTTGATTTGGCGCCCATCAAAAATTTCCGCTGGGGGTCCAGGCACCCTGTCAGGCCACCACTAGGAGGGGGATCCCTTGATTTGTTACGAAGCGTTGCAGAAAAAATAGATGGCTACATATTACCGCTACTTAAAGCTAGAGAATTTTCTGTTTAGCCCTTTTCACACCAATGAACAAACGTTTTTTTCAATTGGAGGAAACTTTACCTCTGGTAAATACATTCACTACAGCTTTCATACAAACACGCGCATATTTCAAGAAAATACTTGATCTTTCATTTACCACTTGTATATTTGAGGGAGCTTAGTGTGAATTGTTGCGTCTAACAGCTCGAGAGGTATACACATAGCTCTTTCTATTGGCTTCCCTGTACCTAATCTATCGGTACTTCATCTGACATCAGGCTGAAAGTGTATTTGACCCATTCATATGACTGACAATAGAAAGAACACTATAAGCCTAGAGAGCATTCCATGTAGCTCACATGCCAGATATTTTTCCGTATTCTGTTACTACGCCACAGCAATGCTACCTTAGAAGTGTTGTGGCCAGAAAATGTTCTTACTAGCCACGCCCTTCAGACTGTTGGAAAACGTAGGAAACACCTCCTGGGCACATGCGCTGTTTTTGTACTCCCTAGAGAGTAACGTCAATTTGTAATCCAGTGACGTGCCCAGGAACGCCGGAGTATGGGGGTGAAGGGGGGCAGGAGGGCAAAAGTGCCCTTCTTATGCTGTCTACTGATATTATTTTTTTACAGTTACTCCTTACATTTGTTCTTCTCTCAGGCTCGACGCCCTTCTATCCTCAGAAATTCATCACTTGCCATGACATGCAACAATGGTTGGGAGCATGTTTGTGAAAAGTAACCCTTAAGTTCAAATTCTGACGTACTAATCAGTGCAATTGCCCATTTCCAAACTTCTGCCCATCCTGCCCTACTATTGTTCTATCGTCCCTGGACGTGCCATGTCACTATTTTGTGACCGATAAGCCAATACATTCAAAAACTCAATTATCAAAAGGATTGTCTGCAGTCGATACGCCACGACATGGAGGATTTTCTTTCATGCTCCAAGGTATTTTCTTAGCTAACGCGTGACATATTCGGGGCTACCTACACGGAATGCAGCCTGGACTACAAGTAGGGGGGACGCGATTTTGCTACGTAATGGTAGGAGGGGGTCGAATCTTGTGCTACTGAGAGTTGTACAGGAGGGGGAGGGTCTGGAATACGGCAAAACTGGCGTTATGTAACGGGTAAATGACCCCCATCAATGCACACCAGGGATGTAGTGGCTAGTTATAGGTTCTAAACAGGGAAATTTGTAAACCAGTTTCTGTACTCCTGTATAAAAGAATGAAAAGAAACAAAGTTTGCTATGAAACTGCAAAAGTTTAAGGTCAATCCTAGCATTTTGCATGCTTGAGGAGCAAAATCAGTTCTTCCTTAAAGGATATATCCCAG
Organism: Cassiopea andromeda; assembly: GCA_018155075.1. Classification (NCBI taxonomy): domain Eukaryota; kingdom Metazoa; phylum Cnidaria; class Scyphozoa; order Rhizostomeae; family Cassiopeidae; genus Cassiopea; species Cassiopea andromeda. Next base: position 118,969 of record WIPJ01002854.1, on the reverse strand, counting down.
TAATCTTTTCATGGGGCAAGGATGGCAAGGGTGCTCTTGAAGTCAGCATTTTTCATAAAGTTGGCAAACTCCAAGCTTACTTTTACTAAACAGAAGCTGGAAAATTTGCAACTACTAATTTCATTATTTGGTCGGATATTAACAGCAAATTTCTAGATGTTGAAAATCATTCATGAAATTTTCATTCTATCATTATTCCAAGTCGACGAGCTTTCAAGCATGCTTATAGCAGAGCCTATTTTAAGGAAATTCTCTAGAACCACACTATGCTATGATAAAGCTTGACTTCAACAATCAAAAATTTTATCTGGAACCTCTCGTTCTTTGAGGCCACATTGAAAAACATGGTGTACTTTTCTCGAAATTTTACACAGAGCATATACAGACCAAGGCACAAAAGACTTCTGTAAAATACAAAGCATGTGAAAGCAAGAAAGTTGACCACATTTGCAAATTTCCAAGATAACACTCCAGATTTCCAAGACCAGTCTAAAATAGGCCCTGTTTTAGAGCCTAGCACTGGCGTTGAAGAAGGAAACTACAGTTTCTCAGATCAAATGCTTGCTGCTCTAGAGAAACAGAGTTGTACTTGAAGCTGTGTTTGCACCACATTCTTAGGGCTTATGGAAAAAACCTGCACAGATAATAGAGAGAATAGATATGTAATGGAAGGCATAAATAAATCAATAATTGCAAAAAGATTCTAAACCTCTGTAATTAATATACATCATTTATGGAATCAAATGTCTGGTACCGCATAATATAAATATGGAAATAAACTGCATCTAAATCCCATGGTAAGGATCGCACAGAACTCGTGCAGGTCATTGAACTTTTTGAAAAATACTGAAATTTGAAATGTCTTTTCAAGGGTACTTGAAACTCCTTGAGAATGAGACTTTTCTCTTGAAAATTGATCAAACTTCTTGAAATTTGTGAATGTTTACTGCTTACATCGTTCACAGCAAAAAGAAATGCTCAGAAATAGCTTAAAGAAAATCATACAAGGAAATATCTCACTTTTTGGATTTGAGCTTCCTTTGTATTCAAGATTCAAGGCTTCGTTCAATTAAAAGTTCTTATCAAAAACCTGCAAGAACCATGATCAAAGATTCATACAACAGGGCATTTGACATCGATTTCAGGTGTTGGTTCCATTGGATTTCTCAGTAATATTCTTCTAAAGCAAAATAGAATCTTGAGATATCTAGCTTAATTTGAAAGTCCAGCAAAACTGGAATGCTACAACGTCGAGGCTTGGAGGAAGCGATGGGAATTGGAAGGGATTGGGGGTGCAGCTATTGTCATCAGGAACAACAGTATATTCTATTGATCGTTGGTTCTAAAATAAATTTTGGGAATTTAGTATCGAATTTCTATAGTAAAATCGATACAAGGGAATCTGACGTAAATTGATAAAATTTCACCTCAATAGGAACTCACTGTCTTAATAACAATTTATAGTTTTAGTGCATCACATTTAATTCACAATAACATGTGTCGACAAAAATTACAGGTAATTTTACGTACTCTAAAACCCATAATAAACAGGGAAGTCAAACAAGACTTCGAAATTTATAATCGGGGGGTTCAAACTAAGGGGGTGAACATGCAGACATATAAGAAACTGTGTCTAGAAGTCTCTCCTTACGAAAAATCTTGAAATGAGAGGCGCTCAATCGAGCGGGAGCTCCTCCACACTCACCTCGTAAATCCTACTGCCTCGAGTCGATCAATGGATCAATTGTTCATATTAAAGATATATATGTCAGAGAAAGATTTTGCCTGAATCTTCCTTGAATTTCTATGAAACAACAATTAAATATTCTATCCCTCTCTCCACAGCGTAAGTTCTTATGTATGGAGTCACATCGTAGACAAAATTCGTAGAACGAATTTCTTGTCGTGGCGCCAAAACACACGCATAACTTCCCATATTTACTTTTGCTAAAAAAGTATAAGCAATGCGTCAATGGAGTCCATTTTGATTTCAAAGAGTAGGTATGTTAAATTATCGCTTTTTCGCCCCTTAAAAAGTGTTCTCAAGAGGGTACATGCCCCACCCCCCAGCCAGCGTGCCACTACTGAAACAGTGAAGGAGTTTGATCGGGCGCCTTAATGAATTCAGAAACTTGATCAATCAAGTACCTAACAGTTGCTCATTTCAAAGTCTGTGTACGGACCGCTAACGTTGTAAAAAACAGTGAAGCATAAGCATGAGGATTAACTGAGTTTGAAACCAGTAGCTGCATTCACAACTTCACAATTGACTAGAATTAATAAACGGTTGGAGGGGGGTTCCAAATAAGAAGCAGGAGTCTTCAAGTCAGCTAAAATTAGTTAACATCCCCTCGTTTATTATGGCTTTTAGAGTAAAACAGCAATTCAATCTATTTTAGTTCTGAGATAATTTCTATAATTTCTTGCACAAATAAATTTACAATTTTATCAAAATATATAACAATATAATAATTCAATTACTATGGACAAAGTGACATAATGCATAATGCTGTAAATCAGCAAGTTACTATATTAAAATTGATATTCATAAAGATTAAGGAAAATTATAGGAGACAATTCAAAGGCAACTGCTGATTTTTTCCCTGTCTTATGTCTAAGTAGACACGTATCTGCAGGGGAACGGGGACAATGCCCCTAAATGACAAATATTGCATTGTTTTTCCCCCAACAGATATATTAGCCTAGATATTTGCATACCAAAATAAGGTTTTTCCCCTCCACAGTGATTAAACATGCAGGTTTTACCTTTCAGTACATTCCTTCAGGTACGTGCTTGCTTCTATGTATCCGCACTTTACCTCTTTCTCCTTCTCTCCCTTTTCTTTTGAAAATTATTAGAAAAACTCTCATGTATACTATACATTAGAGTCCTGAATAATTCATTATCAAGGCTATTTATGAATATTTCCTAAACGTATAATAATTATTACGACTATTATATCAGCAGATTGTCTGCGTATGAACTGTAACAAATTGTAAATAAAGTTAACCTCTAATTTTCAAGCATTGTAGTTGTGTAACCTAAGGATTTTAACCAATTGAAGCTGTAGAACCGTCTGAAACTCCCAAATCCTCTGAAACTGCTGAATCATTTGAAACTGTAATCTCACAACTATCATTCTGAAGTTTGTCATCTTCCGTGCCTTGAGCATTTCCCTTATACAGCTGATCTCTCTAAATGTAATGAAATGTAAAAAATTGATATAAACTCCATACCTTAGGAGGACAATATTACTAGTACTTGAGGCTTTCACTTTAACTTACTCATTGGTTTTATTTATGAACTTTAAGAATTAAGTTCAAAAGAGAAGGCTGTAAAGGAACTCTAAACAATCGTTTTTATACCCCCTTTTGCACCTTACTCTTACGTATCCGCTCCACTTTTGGTGTGGTCCCTGCCTGCTATTATCCTGCTGAGAAGTTAGCAACTGAAACATTACTTTTGCACCTCATTTTTGCAATGCTGCTTTCTTGGAACATTCATTTACAATATCATTTTTTGCAATTCTTTCATAGTTATACTTCTGGACTAAGTTTTAATTTCTGCATTTGAATTAAAATCTTTCAATTTCTGTATTAGATGTTTGTAATTAAGGTTTTATAGTAGAGCAGGTAAGGGAAAAGTCATTATTTACCTAGAGGTGGGTTGGGTAATTCGACAGTTAAAAGTGAAATTTTTGTGAAAGCTCCCCCTTACTTCAATAGAGTTACAGGTAACCCCCATTTCTGCATCTAACTTTTAAAAGGTGCCCCTCCCCCCAAAGAAGGCACCTATAAGAATTACCTATTAAAGCGCGAAATCAGCATATCTTGCATGTGGTCTAGTTATTCGACTATTTCTGAGTGGTGAGAGTAGCTCTACAGAGTCAGCTCCCTCATCGTAATCACTATCACGTCTTGCTCTTACTCCGGTGCTCCCCTTCCACGTCATATCTATGTATTCTCTCACGTGACTATAGATCCTAAATAGAGTATTTATTGCCCTCCTCTTCCCTGTATATTTATTGATGATGGCTCAAGTCTAGTCGAAACGTCTCATCATAACAATACCGGAATAGTGTTGGGTGTTGGGAATAGTCTTTTGGTAACTTTGAAATAGTCTTATGGAATAGTCATAGAATAATATGGAATAGTCTTGGAATAGTCTTTTGTAATAGTCTTATATTACCTGGTTATGTCGACTGAAAAATAGTAATATCATATGGACTCTGTTTGTCATCGTCCTCATATTAAAAGTTATACAGAAACTGCGGTTTCCATCTTCAACATTTGTAACAATTAATTTTTGCTGATAATTTCACTTAGTGACAGGAAATATATGGATAACATCATTGATGCTATATAGTTCATGGTAATAGGTGGTCTGACTTTATTATGCAAAGGCAAAGCTAAAAGAAGTTATTGGAGAGGTGGACGACCCCAATTTGCCAAAAAACAAGACTTTCCTTGAACCAAGTTTGCTGAAATAGGAGACCTCTCACTTTTTATATCAGTACAACATCATAGAGTATCCACTGAGTTAAAGTTGAAATTCCAGCCAAAGTTTGAGAAAAACGAGATCTTTTGAAGCCTTTTGGGCTGAACAACACATTGTTTTCCAGCCATACCATGAATTTTGATATGAAATTCCAGCCATTGCGGTCAGACCATTGTCACGAAGTATTGAATGACCTTATTATTTTAAATAAATTAGAATTTCCTATATAAATTCAATGTTTTCCTGCAAGCCACCCGCGGAGGGTAAGGATCTACCAACCACCCTTGCAAAACATAAGGAAAACTTCCAATCCTGGGTCAACTTGGTGAAAAGGCCTGTCCCACGTGATATTGAATAACCTTTTCTTCTTTAGTCCTGTTTCTCAAAAAGATCGCTTTCATCCAATAGTGCTATTGGTGCATTTACAGCGAAAATGTACTTTAGCGACAAGGTGACGCATGTCCAGTATACCCCTAGTCCCAGTCCTCAAAGGAGATCATACGATTAGTACTTCATGTGTTAGAGCAGAACGCAAACCATAGCATGCCTTACACGGACTATCAACAGAAGTAGTGCCATTATTTAACCACTTTAGTCCTCCCTACCATCCCCTAGATCTTTCTGTGGCTCCTTTCTTCTCTAACTTATGGTTTATTCTTCCTATTATTGGTCGTATCATTAGGCAGCAAATAGGTTATAAGATTGTTTCCAGAGCTGATATCTATTCAGTAGCAATCACATACCGTATTTGCGGCAGGGCTGCATCATTTCTCTCTCCTTTACACACTGATATAGGAAGAGTTCCACGACTAGTTTATTTCCCTTGACACAAGGGTTGTTCATATTCAATTACAGCTTAACTCAAAAAAGTAAAACTTGTAGATATCTAAGGAAACTCTTAGAACAATGAAACTTATTTCTCATGAGTACATTATAAGTAAGACAAAACCTTGTATGTAAGTAAGTTCTTAGAAAGATAAAGAGTTATATGTATCTGAGGAAGTGTCCAGCAGCTTAAGTTTGAATGTTCTCTGAGTAAGTTGTTTAAGGAGAAAGTTATTGTATGTAAATATGTCCCAAGTAAGGGTACATTTATCTGCACATGAGGAAGTCCTCATTAGCTTAAGTTTGAATAGTATCTGAGCAAGTAATCAGTTAAGAGAAATTCATTGCATTTGTGTGTGTCTTAAATAAAGATAAAGGTATTTGCATCTGAGTAAGCTCTCAGCAGATTAAAAGGTTATGCATATCTGAGGTAGTCATCAGCAAGTAAAAAATTGCTGGTATCTGAGGAAGTCCTCAGCAAGTAAAAATTATTCATATCTTAGGAAGTCCACAGCAACGTAAGTTTAAATTGTATCCGAATAAGTTACTTTAGGAGAAAGTTTTTGTGTATGAGAGTGTCCTAAGTAAGGCTAGTCCTCAGGAAGTAAAAATTCATTCATTTCTGAGGACTTCCTCAGCAAGTAAAAGTTATTCGTATCTGAGGAAGTCCTCAGCAAGTGAAACATTCTTCGTATCTGAGGAAGTCCTCAGCAAGTGAAACATTCTTCGTATCTGAGGAAGTCCTCAGCAAGTAAAAGTTATTCGTATCTGAGGAAGTCCTCAGCAAGTGAAACATTCTTCGTATCTGAGGAAGTCCTCAGTAGATAATGGTTGTTGATATCTGAGGAAGACACAATTGACGTTAGTAGTATCTGGAGAAGTTCTTAGCAAAGTACCTCTGATTCATTGAACAACATTCTATCGAAGGTTTCCTGGCAATTTAAAGACAACTTCACTCCTGAGTCTCCTATCTCTGTCGGAACGAAGAAGAATTCACTTGCTGCTCATTTTTTCAGCTGGACATTCATCTGGAAGTTGATGCTGGAAGTCCAAGTCGGTTAGTGTTTGTCATCCACAGATCAAGAGTGACAGACGCCGCTTCACAAAACTCAAAAACAAGTTTCATATCTCAAAAGACAAGCTATCTCACTTCAAGTGATAGGCTACTATCTGTAACCATGGCAGCATAGTTGTTTTGTCCAGTATGAACATCCTATGGTGCATGTCACCAGATGATCAAATTGCACATCAATATTCAGGACAAATACAGTAAAGCTGTCAGACTTATTCTTCAAGGAAATTAAGAAATATTTGCTAAAATGTAGATAGTCATTAGACATTGTGAATTATTCATAGATAGAATGATTCGACCCAATTGCTGCCAATCCATGTTATGTTAATGAAGTCATACTTTCCATTCTATTACGTATAAACCACTCAGGGATTTTAGGAGCCGGGGGCGCTAATAATTATTTTTAGACCAAAAAATAAAATTCCAGCTTTTCCAGGCAAAGCAGGAGAAAAACTTGAAGTTTTCAAGCTTGTCCAGCCAAATTCTGAAAAAAGACTTGTTTTCCAGCTTTTCTAACATTTCCAGCCAGAGTAGACACCATGCATCAATTGGTGCTATTGGTATACTGCAAATTTGTTGACAAGCTAAATGTTGAGGGGTGCGAAGCCCCTTTGTCCCCCTATGGCTGCACTCCTTTTACTGTGTCACAACTCCTGAATAGTCTTTGGTTTTCAGTGTCAACAATGTATTGTCACTTCCTTTACAGGCTCTTTTTATAAGGAACCTAGCTCAAGGCCTAATTCTAAAAGTTCCATATTTTTGGACCTCTCTTTATCAAATTCTAGTACTAAAATTCCTTAATAGCTCCTTCATTTTCACTGCACATATAGTGCCATAAAAGCGGTACAAACATATCGAAACATCAAAATTCCAAATTTTACTTTTATTTTGGCTAGAACTCAAGACTAAAAGCACAAATAAGGTATGATAAAAGGCTATATGAATGTAAATACGTGAGTTGTTTGCAGTTATAAGCACTTTTCAAATTGCAAAGTTCCTTAAGTTTTTTCATTAGTAGTTCCTTAAATATTCTGGCTGTCTACACGTAGGTTCTTTATAACGTCGTTCCTAATGAAAAAAATGCCCCACTTCTCGGCTTACAATACAACACTTACTTCAATAATTTAAAAAATTATCCTTTTTAACAGGCCTCCCTTCTTGTACCTAAAATACTATGACCCCCTCTTCGCTAATCAAAAATACCGTGACCCCCTTTTTTCTCCCAGTCCTCCTATCTAGGTAAATAATGACTTGTTCCTAAGTTGTCAGTTTCTAACCCATCCAACAGAGACTGTTTCCCAAAGCTCCTGCTTCCCCCTATGGTGTTATATCCCCGCCATAATTCAAGTCTCTTTCAAGAAATTTCAGCTTCAAAGTTCTTATAAAAACAGGTTCTTTTGTGTGGGCTTCTAATGTAGTTTTTTGGAGCCTGTCATGGAACCCCTACAGGACCACAGAATAAAAGACCTTACATCATTCAAGTCGAATGTTTAAACTTGTATAAAATGATCAAACTTGAATGTCGCATTACTAAACTTGGATATCAATTTACCAATAGAAAAACTTCAATATCGCATCGTCAAAATCAATTGGTCCATTATCAAGCATGCATATGGAATTGTAGGATTTTAATTCAGAAATGTGAAAGAAGAATATCGAAGAACAAAACTAAGGTTGCATTTTGCGATAAGCATGTAGCAAAGTAAAACTTGAATTTTGGCGGGGATATAACGCCATATCCCCTCTCCATTCTTCTGCACTTCCATTTCCTAACGTCTGGAACTGCCACCGGCTATTTAGGGCCGTCAATACTTTAATCGGCTATAAAGCCTAGGACATTACATGCTCTTAGTACTAATATTTCCCTTCTAAAGCTTATTGCAGTGTTTCCCAACTTGGGGTAACTCTTCTGTTGATAACAGCTAATCCATACATGCATAGGCTCGCGAGCACTGGAGAAAGGGGCATTGTCCCTTCCCCCCAATAATTTTCCAAGGTTGTATATAGCAGTACTCTAAACTGTGATGTGTAATTATTTCAGAATTGACTTCCTCCTAGTATAGAATCTAGGAGTATCAGGCCTCATATATGGCGTACAAAGATTGTGATTTTGTTCAGCGTTGGTTAACCTTTTTCGGATTTGGTACGAGATACTGTAGGAATTTCAGTTTGGAAATTAGTCTAAGAGTAAGACGCTAGCGTTTGCCCCACCATAATGGACAAAAGTCTGTTTTTTTAATTGTATCATGTAATTGCAAATATGTACCGAATTTGTAATCTGTCTCTATACACCCGCACTATGTTTGTTAAAACTCACGTTATTTCACTCTTGATTCATGGCTATCTTATAAACACATGGTCACGACACTACTTAACGGCCTAACTCAGTACCCAGTTCTAAATTGCAACTGTAGCAAAAATTGATGTACACTTCGGGAACCTATCTATGTATCTAACTATCTATGCATGCATGTATGTATGTATGTATGTATGTATGTATGTATGTATGTATGTATGTATGTATGTATGTATGTATGTATGTATGTATGTATGTATGTATGTATGTATGTATGTATGTATGTATGTATGTATGTATGTATGTATGTATGTATGTATGTATCTATCAACTATTGTACACAACCTAACAGTTAGGTATTACTCACAAGTAATAAACATACTGCCATTATTTGACATAGAAGGTCTAAAGTCTAATATATAAAGTACATCTGCAAATATATATGGTCTTAAATTTGTATATAAAGTCTACTCTGTGCCTGCACATATATAAGGTCAGAACTCTTCTTGCAAATATATATGGTCTAAGCACAAACGGAATGCGCAGTATCATTTCGCGCCAAATTTGAACAGGACTAGCCTAAGCCATGCAACACGATGTTGTTCGAAGTTGACTTTCAACAGCTTCTTGCTGATCTTCCTGGTCAGCTATCTCAGGCTCGATGACGAGCATTCAGTAACAATTTGGCAGACCTAGAAAAGAAGGAAATAACATTCCCAACCCACTCGTCCAGGTACCTCCCCGCCATTTTTCCCAGTGTAGAATGTGTTACTTCTTCAATCTTGAATCTTCGCGTTAAACAACAACTTTGGTGGGAAATTTCACTACGCATTCCGTTCAATTCAAAAAACTGACATTTGTCCATTATGGCGAGGCATAATAGCGCTTCAATTTTTTATTTGTATGGCCACTAATAAGATGATGTATAGCTGATGACTCTGTTGGAGGACAGCGTACGTCTTTTCCTTGGTATACTGGCGTGAGGTTGCTTTTCATGTAGCCTTGGGTAGCAGCAAAAGGAGAAGTCAGCGTAGCAGATTCTTTTTTTGTTCTATATCTTCAAAATTTGCTAAAGCCAAGCTGAAGGTTCTGCTTCTCCATCTTAGGATGAAGATCAATGATGAAAACAAGTACATTCTATTCTGCAAAATGACGCTTTCCGACATTATAGAAGGCGTTGGCTCAAAAAATTTTCCTTTTCCCAGACCTTATTTTCAGCACCATTAACTATCAACAGACTATTTTCACACACAGTGTGTCATCTATTGACACATAGTTGTGGACATGCAAGAGTTCTCTGCTTCTTAAATACGCGTACATGTTTGTCCCTAAATCCGGTTCAGCTGTCTAATGCACTGTACAAGCAGTGTCAATTTAATTTGATGAGGGGGGAATCGTTTCCATTGTATTGTGTCCTAGGGCGAACAGCAAGAAAAAAGTTGGGAAACAGATAAAGCTCACCAAAGTTTTCGACGAAATGCAATGAAGCAGTGCATCATGGACCGTGACAAACAGGCGCTCTTTTCCATGTATTGCAAAAAATCCACCAGAAGCAAGCATTGATATTACATTTTCTGAAAGGGAAAACAAATGCAAATGGATATATTTCGTTTGATCATTGAAGTCGGCAGATCAATTGTTTTTCCAAAATATACAATTGATTAGGGACCAGTCATCAGGGGGCCGGAAGATATTTAAAGGGGTCGTCAAAAATCTTTCTGGCTTCCGTGGGGTGTCACCAAAAATAAAGTCACAACAAGGGGGCCATTAAAAATAACCTGATATTTTCTTCAAAATACATCAAATCAGTCAAGCCGCTTTTTACATTGTCTGCAATATTCTTCAGTTGTATACAAGATATAAGTTATATCTGTCACTTTCATCATTATCACCGTTTATGTACAGCTGAATGTAGATAGTTATAGATGGGTAACATGAAATGCTGCTTAACTGTGAGTAGTTACACAGGAACATGGTACACAAATTACAACTACAGAATAGAGGGGTCCTTAAAATTATCAGAAGGGAGGTTGCGGGCCATTAAAAAGCTTTGATACCGATGAAAATACCTTTCGCCCCCCTACCCAGCATTAATAATGACTGGTTCCTTATGGCAAAATGAAACGGATCCAGCACGAAAGTAAAAGAGTCCAAAAAGGTTTCCGTAATGTCTAAATAAGCTTTCTACTAACATCATTTCGGTAGTTCTTGAAACAACCTTATCAATACAGAATTTTGGGTGTGGTGGGTGTAGGGCCTACATTGTGCCATGAATGGGCGTGGTTCTCATCTTTCCGTTACGTTACAGTACCGAAATTTTCTTCTGGAATTTCTAGAATAAAACAAGTGGGAAAAATTTGCCAACAGACGGAGCAAACCTCATGATTTGCCGACAGAATGCTTTTTTGGTAGAATGATGCTCTCATATGCCATTGAAGGAACACCCCATAGGGTATACGTATTTCGAGAGCGTTGCTAGCACAAGAACTTCCAAAAGGAAATCTATCTCACCTTGGATATTCATAGCTAAATAGCTCTAGGAGATTGCTCATTTAGCGATGAAGGATAAGTGAGTATTCATAGTTCTCAGGTCACTGGCTGCTTCAAATATACTGTACTTTAATAAAATATTGACCTTTTCACATAATATTTAACTTAAAAGAATGTATTTCATACGTCCAATAAAGAATACCTGAACAACAAGCAAGATAAACTTCAACCTCATCCTTTTTGTACTCATCAACAATCTGAAAAAAATTGAATGCATGCAAATAATTTTGTAATTGAGCTAACAACTGCTAGAAACAAGACGACACCTACATTAAAAATTGAGAATGGGTACCTACATCAAAACTTGCCTACTTCAGCTGCGCTTGACATGCTGACATTTTTGCTAAACCGCCATATGATTTTCAGCAATCCTCAGAAAGTTTGGTTCATACCACTAAAAGCTATTTCCAGTTAGCTCTCAAGATAGAAGATATTCCAAACATATACTATATTATGAATGGTTTTGCAAAGATTGTGTACAAGAGCTTTTCTGTACAATTCTGTAAAATCTACTTTGGCGTTAGCATGCTTTTAAAAACACCTAGAAATTCCAGCTTGACAACAAATGTACCCACAATTGAATGCAGTCCGTCAAGTGAACGCTACATAATTTTCTAAACACTTCAGCATTTACAAGACAAAATATGGCGCTTTGAGCCAGAACTTGAATGCCTCATGAGTAAATTGTGATAATTCAATAAAGAGTAGAATTATCGAAGGATAAACAACAAATTACAACGTATCGAAGGCAATAACTGATACAATTCCTAATGGAGGGCGCTTGGAAACACAAAGCTACAGAAACAAATTTTCTTCATTAAAGTTAACAAAATGCACAACAAAAGTAAAAGTTTCATCTACTCACGCTTCCAAGAGTAGATACCCCCATTGAATCAATGAAACTGATTAACGAGCAATCCAATATAACGCTGTGTAGCGGTTCTTCATTTAAACAGCTGATAAGGTCAATGTTATCTGAGATTGAAAATGCTGATAACTGTGTCTGCAAGCGGTTCGATCCATGGACAATGGCACTGGACAGTGAAGATATCAAGCAGTCTTCTTCCTTATAAGCCTAAAAAATTAAACAGAGTATTTCGATACGATTTGATGCAAGATTGACCAACAGAAGTTTGGGTATCGTGCCTAAAATGTCTTCTGGGCCAAGATTTGGGAAGTCAACCAAGTATCGGTTCAAAAATCACTTAAAAAACAGAGCAGCAGTTGAACTCAAGAGAATTAAGTAAGAGTTTTACAAGGAGTCTTACCTCATCATATTGGCCAAAGCTATCACTAAGTACCGCATAGTTCTCAACTCCATTTACACTAAAATTCTGAATGATACTAGCACCCCCCGTCGTACTGTCATTCACTTTTGCATGTTCTAAAAACATATTCATGAAGTGTTCGACATTGGCATAATACAGTGGTGCATTGAACTGCAAGATCTTTAGTCCGGGGGTTTCTTTTACCTTGAAAGAGAAGAACCAAATCAAAAGATCACATTCTAGGAATTCTCACAGTTGCTACTACCCCCTGGAGAGTGCTGCAACACGAACATCAAATTTTTTTAACATGGCTAATTGATTAATGAAATTATTTTGATAGCTGCATGTTTAATGAAAACTGTAGGCCGCTCTGTATAAAGTCACGTATGACTGCAAGTCTAACATGAATAAGTAGCTAGATTACTGCTAATTGATCGAGCATCTTCGTTCAACTTTTCTCTGAAAGATCTGATAGTTCTAACTTCTGCAGATTTCACAGCCTTTATGTTTCTCTTGCAATTTATTTCCTTACATAGCACAAACTCACAAGCTTTGCTCAGTATTCGAGATGTCTCTTTTATTCTCTCCCAGTCAGCGTTCTAAATTAAAATATAATACTAGGTGTATTGTTCCATCTCTATAAATGCGGTGCTTCCATAACTTAGTTTGGTTATATCCAAACCCATGGGTACCGGCCTAAAATACAACAAGGGGGGCTGTATTGTAGGAGAAATAGGGGCCACGCCTTTGACCATACCCATTTCCTGCATTTATTACAATCACGAATTTTTCACTGCTGTGTATATTTTCTTTTTCTTCTTTCGGCTGCTCCCTATTCTACTAGGGGTTCCCACAGTGGAATTTCCTTCACCAATTTCTTCTGTCATGTACATCTCCTTCATTAACTCCAACATCCTTCATTCCCTCTTTAACTGCATCCATGAATCTTCTCTTTGGTCTTCCCACTTTCCTTTTCCCTGGTAATTCTATTTCCAGCATCCTTCTTCCAACATAAGCATTCTCTCTTCACATTCACATTCACATCGCAATCTTGATTCTCTCACTTTTTTACTGATCTGCCCCACCTTCACTGTTCCACGAATATATTCATTTTTAATTTTGTCCTTTCTTGTTACTCCCAGGACAAATCTGAGCATTTTCATCTCTGCCATATCCAGCTCTGCCTCCTGACTTTTTGTTACCCCCACTGTCTCTAAGCTATACATCATGCTAGGTCGAACTGCAGTCTGATGAATTTTTCCCTTCACTCTTGCTGATACTCTTCTGTCACATAACAGTACCGACATTTTCCTCCATGCGTTCCATCCTGCTTTCACTCGTTTCCTTATCTCCCTTGTGCACCCTCCATCTGCTTGCACTGTAGAGCCAAGATATTTAAATTCCTCTACCTTGGGTACTTCTGCTCCTCCCATTGCTACTGTTGGAAATCTCATCTCTTGTTCATTTGCACATAAATATTCTGTCTTAGTCCTGCTCACTTTCATTCCTCTTCTCTCCAAAGGATTCCTCCACCTCTCCAAATCCTGTTCGATTTCTTTTCTACTTTCGCTCACTAGCAAAATGTCATCCGCAAACATCATTGACCAAGGTGCTTCATTCCTCACCTCTCCTGTAAGCTGATCCATGACTACAGCACACAATAATGGGCTCAGCGCTGACCTTTGGAGCAGACCTACCTTGACATTGAAAGGTTCGGTCAACCCAGCCGGACATCTCACGACTGTCTCGCATCCTGTATACATGTTTTGAACAACTCTTATATATTTTTCAGTCACTCCTGCCTTTCTCATACAATATCACAGCTCTTGTCTTGGCACACTGGCATAGGCCTTCTCTAGGTCAATAAACACACAATGAAGTTCTTGTTTCCCATCTCTGTACTTTTCTATCATCATTCTCAGTGCAAATATTGCATTTGTTGTACTTTCCCCGGCATAAAGCCATATTGCTTTTGGCTGATCTGCACTTCCTGCCTAATTCTTCCATCAATTACCCTTTCCCAAATCTTCACTGAATGACTCATTAGTTTTATACCTCGATAGTTACTGCAGCATTGGGCATCCCCCTTGCTTTTAAAGATGGGTATCAGTGTACTATAGCTCCACTCTTTGACTGCTGTGTATATGAAAGTACTAAAAGTAGGAAAAGCCAGCATAAGGTTGTATCATTTTTCTCTCCTCTTTGGCATTCTATAATATATAAAAATTCTAGAGCTGAAAATCCCTTGAAGAGAAGGTAATACGACTTAAAAAAGGGATCACTTTGTGCTCATTGAGGCAATTCCCTCTTGATGATTTACGATATACAGTTACAATAATTCAATGCTAGCTCATTGGCGCAATGGGTGTAAAGACAGAAGAGCTAAAGCCCAGAAGCATAACAAATTTGAGAAGCATGAGACTTCTGATACTCCCTAGGAGCTTCCGAACGTTGAATAGATAGCAAAAGCAACCAAAACTACCATACAGTATTTGAGTCTAAAACTTTGGAACAGTATCTAAAAACGCTTGGTCTTAGCCTTCAAAGCTACCTCTCTGTCGGTGCCAGTGGCGGGCGACCGTTGGGATGAGGGGGGCGGCCGCCCCCAATAAATTTAAACTTGCCAAATGTGATACACGATTCATGAGTAGTAGCTCACAAGAAGCAATAAAGAACAACGTGCAAGTGCGCGAACTGGCGTGAAATTGCTTTTTTAGCTGTGGCGTACAGGCATTGGACAGCATATATGCAGGGCCATTATTCCAATGGCGTAATGGCATACAATAAAAACAGGCTATGGGATCAGCTTTCCTTTCTCAGCATAGAGATCAAGGAGGAAACTATTTACATCCTACATTGCAGAAGGGCGTTTTCAGACATTCTAAAGGGCGTGGCCTAAAAATGTTTTCAGACCCCCAGTTTCCTGTTACTCTTTATGCATTCTTTATTAGCTACAGCCTTCCAACTACTTTGTCTCCTTTCAGCACGGTGTTGGTTAGGGTCTTCCAGAGTAAGTTTTACATGATATGCGCCTTAGCTTTCACGAGGTTTTCACTCCCCCCGCCAAAAAAATATGGGAAAATCTCCGCCACTGCTCCGTGTGCCTGGATATGCTACAAAGGCCTACCTGATATTTGTCTATCCTCTTGTAAATACCTGTTCCACTTGCAGAGCCAAGAACATTCATGGAAGGCCTAAGCAAAAGACATATCGATTAAATGCAGAACGCATTCAAAAGTCTTCCAGGGAAAGGAAGATAAAAACCATTTTTTTAGTAAGTGATGATGGATAAGGCATCCGAAACATGTTGTGAAAAGCAAACAGTATAGTTTTATTTCTTCGAATTATCTCAAACTTCCTTACTTTTGTATTATGAAATACTAATGGCACTTTATTAGACCTTTGAAGCCAAAGAGTTCTAGCATCATAATATCATAATTCAATTAAGACATTCAAGCTGATTTTGGCTCTTCTTGATAAGATTCCTGTGCCATTCACTGAGTGTTAGTTGAACTGACCTAAATACAAATCTGTATCACATATGTATTCAGTCCGAGCTTGAGAACCAAAATTTCTTAGATTGGTGAAATGACCATCCATTGCGACTGCTTTTGTTTTCAACGCAACTTTTCGTTTTCTCCATAAATTTTTTTCAATTGCTTAAATTTGTTAGACTCGATGATAAGACAGCTTACTAGTGAAATGGTATAGGTTAAAAATTTCAAAGTATATACACAAAGACTTACTTCGATGTCCTTGCAAAGACGGTTAACATGTTTACAATAAAACCTACTGCTAAACCAGTGTCCACTCCCAAGCAGAAAACAGCAAGAAAACTTGCGAACCAAATAAACTGCGAGCGAAAAAGAAATGAAACTTTTCTAAATTTGAGGGCTAATTATTTCACTGCAAAACTGGCAAAACGATGCACATGTAGTGGTTAATATAGATCTAAACGCCTTTTCATATATTCCCCAAGCTGGCCTCGTGATGGTTTGCATACTCTCCTGTCAAACACAAGCAATTCAGCACCATAAAAAAGGGTAAAATTTTCATTCAATACTTTGCAATACCATACAACATAGTAAATACAATACACTCTTTTTTATAAGAACCAGTAAAATTGAGGCTCATGTTGGCTCTTCCTAATTTTTCCCAAATTTTGAGGCTGAATCGTTCTTAATTTGTTCTTAAATTAGTAGCGTGTAGGCCATTTAGCAATACATAGAAAGACAATATACAAGACAACATTGAATGTTTTCATTGATTGAAAGCTACGTGTTACAACCAAGATGATCTCTCTTGCATATTAATATTTCTTATTGATTAAAGATATTCTTATTCTTATTGTTGTTGAATAAAGTCTATAAACAAACATAAATAGACAATGTTAGCACAGTATATAGTTTCGCTAGGAGCAACTAATTTGCGAAAATGAAAGAAAAAGGTGTTAAGGCTGTCAATTCTCCTCAGGTTAACAAGGAAAGGACGCTTCATATCTTTTTGTTAGTGGAAAGCTTCTGCATAGTTTTCCAAAAATACATTTTACGACAAGGCTTCAGGCTCAGCCTTGTTCTTAATTTGTTCTTCATTTTCAACCAAATTTTAGGGTCGTGTTCTTATAAAATTTTTCCTATAAAAAAAGTGTACACATGCAACACTATCATGCTGCAAATGTAATACTAATAGGGAGTTCATGTGGTCTGTATCTGAAAACCTAATTCAATTATTTGCTACTGAAAGGATAGAGCATCCTTTTGGGATCATCAAAATGTTTTTATCTCAGCTGTAAGAGTTATAGACAATTTAATTTTCAGCTTTTACCCAAATTTCTGAAAAAACACAGCTACTATTTACATTGTATGATCGAAGATTAAATGGAACTGCTCCAGACCAATATGTTCCCTTTGACAAATATGATTCCAACATGATTGGCAGACCAGTATGAACCCTGCTAGACCAAAATGATCCTCAGACTATGTCTCATTTGCATATTTTTCATTTACAAATAGCGACCAAGGGGCTTGCACCACAGAAAAGACTACAGATGGAAGAAACTTGCTATTGAGAGTTCAAGTTCGCAAGTTACGTCGAAGAGCTTGTGTATCTGAACTTGGCGTAAGAAGATCGATAAAGGTTTCAAGAAAAGCAAGTCGATATGCATGGCAGGAATGTTTCTAATATTCCTGCCAATTATTCTTTTGGCCCGCAAGGCCAAAAGAGTAATAAATCACTGACTGGACCAATTGGCCATAATTTTTAAATGGATGTTAATAGCTCTAGTCATGAAACATAAACGCAACTGTTCTAATGAGTTAATATTTCGCATTAATAGTTAGGCAAACTCCTTACAGTTGGGCCCACAGATCAGAACGAGAAATAAGAAAGAAAAACATGATGGAAGAAATAGAGGCACAAATTAACTTTTTCTTTATATGCATGCTCAAAACAACCATTGTTTAAATTCTATCGCTTTACTCATTCTCTTCATTCAAGAGCACGTTCAATATTTACCCGCTGGAAGAAAATTTTTTGAAAACCTCGAAGTCGTTCCACCTTCCAGACCAGTATGACCCTGGCCAAACAGATTTTTCAAGAGAGTCATATTGGTCTGGCCTAATATGACGCTGGGAGTCATATTGTTCAGGAACAGAGCCATTTAACTCGAATTCTATAGGCCTAGGTGGTGAAGTCATTGTCATGCACTGCGCAAGATTCACTCAGTTCGGAGCCTGGCTTTATATTTTCAATTCATAGAAGCTGATATGAATCAATTTCTTTAGATGATTTACACCATGTCATTGGTGCAAGCCTCTTTGAAGATTCATGAGGTCCAGAGAAGTATAAACAAATAAATAGAAATCCTTGAAACAAATACAAAATTTCGCGGTGTCTAGCTTCCAAAGGCAAATCTCTTACTGATCACAACATTTAGCTGACATAAGGGAGGTTTCATCATCTTCAGCAAGCTTTAATTGGTCTGAAATTAGCATTTATTGACCTTTTAAAGGGATTTGAAAACCCGCCGCGTCCTTGCTTTGCGTACATTGACTTACCCAGTATAGGAACCGCTCTTGCTCGGCTTATATATATTCGCTTCGTACAGGCTTTTTGGAACTAAATGAATGACATTTCTATCGAATCTTGTTAGAGGAAACCTCTTTGAAGATAATTAGGGCCCCTAGAAAGTTGAATCTTTAAAATAAACGCAAAATTTTGCGATCTAAATTTTTCAAAGGCAGATTTCACAATGATCTCGATACTTAACAGACTTCTAGGAGGTTAATTATCTTGACCTTTACTTGGTCTAGATTATGCATTTATTACAAGCCATAGCTTTTGAAGAGACCGTACAAAAGAAATATACAAGCCCGCCACATTCCGACTATCGCAGATAAACTTCGAGTCTTGGCCGCAAAAAGAAGGAACTTCCACCAAGCATGATAAAATTGCTATTATGCACATAGTCTTACATTAAAACATTGCACAAGACACACGAAATGAAACCGTAATTAATGCCGAAACATAGTATCGCGAAATGATGCTATTTGTAAAAGCTTGTAGTTTGCTATTGAAAAGATAGTTTTGGAGAGTAAATACTTGATAGGTTTCGGGGCGCTTGATGATGTCATCTGAACAGCCTACTCTAAGTCGAGAAACAACGTGTCTTACATTAACGTCTCATGAAATTAAGGTACATCAAATTTACGAGAATTTGACAAACTCGCGTCATTTTTCTGGGGCGCAGATTTCCTAGACAGTGCTAAAATAATATGCTCCAAACTTTGAGTTATAAATCTTGCAATGAACGCCAAAATATGCCTTCGTAAATTTCTTATGTCTTCTTGAAAACGAGTGCTACAAAACGCTAACTGTAATTTCTCATCATCATTTTATAGCTTAAACACAAATATTCTAAGAGGAGCAAGATATATCACTTACTGCATCAATCTTTGATATTTTCCATAAATACTTCAAGACGATGAACTGCTTAAACAGTCCTTTCAGCGCTACAAGCACAATAGCAGCCAACACCGCCTGGAAAATGACATAAACAAGCACTAAGACAAGCAAATAATATTCAATTTCGATGAAAATATGCTTAGCTCCAGAGAGAAATTCCGCATCATTCATGTACGCACAGAATTGTATGTAAATTGAGACCGCATCGCATTTCACACAAGAAACAGCTACAATAAAGTGTCATACATTTATGACGTCTAAAAATATTCGCAATTTTTGACTCCCCTTCTCTCTTCTCGGACATAATTTTACATCAATTGAATCCCCACTCCTATGACTTCAAAAGTGTATTACCCCAACACAAATAATCAAAACGACCAACTGAGATTTGATTTCTCATAAAGAATACACATTAGTAGATGCAAAGCATAAAAAGCAACTTCAGGAGATGCTTTTCAATGCAATTTAAATTTATCTTGTCCTCACTTTCCTAAAATGCACTATTTTGTAGCATTTTAAACATTTAGAAATGATCATAAAGTGATATTTGAACGCTCTCATGATGGAAGGACCACTGAAGTATTGCTCTTTCATTTGCATTCTATTTAACGGCTTATATGTAACAGAAAACAAACTAGACAAGGGACGTCTAAATTCTCATATACCCATCACCCTCCTTCTCTACATAGTCTAAAAAAGTCTTAACTTCAGCGAGACTCCTCTCTTTGCCGACGTCATATATGTATGACCCCTAAACTCCTCGAACTTTCACTAAGTCGAAGTGATTTTGCATTTGCCTTGAATACAACTTTCATGCAAAAATACCTCCGACAACTCAAACCCTCGATAACTCGAACTACTTTCATGGTCCCTTGAACAGGGTGCATTCTGTGTAAAGATCACGCCGGGGGTACACAAATAGCTTCTCAGATGTACGCTAACGTTAAAGGTTGGCGTATACCTGAAATATAAAGAACAAAAAAAGTCGTGCGCCAAGATTTGCATTTTATTAAGCCAGTATGCCAAAAAGTATGGTTAAGTAAATAGTCTGTTGGTACTGCAGAACTTTACTACAGCATTACAAAGCGGAAACATTTTTAGACATACTGTATGTCCTAAAATTTTGCCGCTTTTTCGTGCTGTAGTAAAGTATAGTTAAGGCCATATCCACGCTGCCACCTCGACAGGAAAGCAAACTCCACGTCGGAGATCTTCGGGCCTAAGTGCATAGAATGCACTTTGGCACCTTGAAGGCTTTATTTACCGGTAGTGTACTGTATCGTTGAATGATAGATAGCATGAACGGGAAGAACATTGGAGACTTCTTTTACAGAAAGAGCATGTGCATACTGCTAGATATTGTCAAAGTCAGTGAAAAACAAAAACTCCTTACATTTGGCAGCGGCTGAAACAATGGTGCGATTGATAGCAAAACGAGGAGCACGAGAGCGACTGATATGAATCCACAAACCTATGAAACATAACATACAACCAGCAACACATAAAGACAGGTAATATGTAAAAGCATTTATTGAAAAAGACAAAGACTTACAATTAAAAAAATAAAAACAACACTAGAATAAGAAAGTGAAGAAATTATATGCAAGTAGTAAAGATAAACCTTTGAAATTCGTTCGCAAAAGAGTCTCAAAAAAGTTTAATTGCCGATGTATTAGCATATTGAGATATACGGCTCTAGTGCTAATGCAAAAGTTATATTGGCTACGCTTTCAGATGAATGTTGCTATACCTGAGTGCTCCCAAGTGCTTCTTGAATCACAGATCTTGACAATGAAGCAGCGGAGGGAAAGCAGGAGAAAAACGAAGATACTGTATTTGCTAGGCCATAAGCAATCAATTCCTTGAATGAGAGATAAAGCCTCTTTATAGTGATTACTCTCGAAACATTCACTATTTCTGATTGTGTGCAAATGTACATACGAGCGTATGTATGTATTACTAAATAAATATTACATACTTTAAACGTATGTCATAGTGCTAGCTCTACGTTCATATTTAGATGGGAACAAACCTGATTTGAGTCGACTCCATAATCATTCTTCCTAGCAAAAGACTTCGCCAAGGAAACATTGACGGCAAATGCAACCATAGCAATTACGACACCTTGTGGGATGAGATCCTTTATGAGTGAGAATTGTGGCATTGTCAAAGCAGGCATACTGAAACAAAATAGTTACAATACCTACAATAAAAGATACCCAAACTCATAAATTTCTATTGTGATACGTATACAAAACTATGACATTTCAATGATATGATGGTTCTTGCGTATTCAAGCAAAATTACTTGGTTTGAGAATCTTACCAACTCTTGTAGCTGCTGCAAAATTTCTCATTGAAACAATAATGAAATGATCATGCTTTATGGCACCTTCTGCAATCAGGAGTTAGAGTTGTAGCCATAGGAGGATTGTGGGAGTGCCGCACCCCCTCACAAATAGCTTGTCAGCAAATATACAGTACATCAATAGTGCCACTCAATGTTGTATTATTGAGAGAACACGAGTAAAGTCTTCTTTGTCCGCAAATTTTATTCGAGGGAGACTTTTGTTGGCAAATTTGGGTTGTCCACCACTCCAACAATTCCCCTTAGCTTCTTCCCTGTCAGGATTACTATATTTTTCATATCTGAAATCTTGATGCAGAAATGCACTGACATCGCATAAAATCACTAAATAGCATAACTACTATTGTTACTCATAACATCCTTCATTTCTAACTTTCTGGGTAATAATTTCCTTCTGGAGTTAAGGTGGATTATAGACCTCTACTTGCTAGACATCCCATTTCTCCCAAGGAAATGAAGCATAGCTTTTGAAAATAATCCAAAAACGTACCCTGTTGGAACCATCTTCAAGATAGGTGTGTTGAATTTTTTGTTAAAATCAATAGTATAAGAAACAGTACATCCAAGTGCAACCTAAAATGAAGCCAACAGCATGCAATAAGAACTCAAAAACAGGAAATTTAAGCAATTAAAGCCAAAGCATATAGTGGTGAATCATCCAGCTTCACACCCCAACACCTAAACATAAGTTCTCTCTCTAACAGGCATTCCCGTAAGTGCAAATGTATAAAAGGGCCTAAGTATCTTAGTATCGGTTCAACCAAAGGATATCGAAGTCTCTAATATAAAGGTGGAAATCTCCAATAAACCACGTATGCTCTAAGCTATAAATTCAGTAAATAATGGACTGAGTGGCAAACGGGTAGTCGTGGTGTAACAGTAGCACATTCACCTCAGGCAAACAAGGGTCAAGAAGGGCATCCAGTATTAAAAACTAGAGTCAAAGCCAAGCCACCTCGGTAACATATTCCAAGCCCTAGGCTTAAGGAAGTGGAAGAGTAATCCATTCACTTGTGTTCATGCTGTATATGAAGAAAAACAGATTGAATGGGATGCACCTTATCATCAATTGATTCACAACAACCAGAAGAAGAGTACGAAACAAATTATATCTTACCACGATTAACTCAGCTGGTATAGGGAACTTGAATTTATATTTTTGATTCGCATATTTTAAGAGGAAGAGCAACATTGAGCAAATGATTCCGGTCAGAAGTGCACTGACATTTACTTCTTTGAGATGAGTAAAAAAGTATGTGTAAAGCTAAAAAACAAAATTACAAAACAAAACCTTGAAATCAGAAAACAATATAGGAAAGAAGTGTATTAAATCTTCATGATATCTCTTTCACATTATGGCACAATACCAAAGAGAATATGCAGAAAGATTTATATGTAGCGTTAAGATAGAATGTTCTCTTCATCATCTTTTAATGAACCGAGAAATGAGCTGGATATCTTTCTTGTGAGAAATGTGGTAATATAAACTGTCAACATAGTACATTCATATCACTACCTCCTAACAAAACGGGCATTGATCTATAACTTTCTTGTGAGCACTGTAAAGGTATGAATAGTGAGCACTGTATTGATGTGAAATGCTTCCCCATCTGCTACATATTAAAAGTTGGATGCAACCAGATGCAATTAACTGCAATCCAACACAATCAGAAAATAACAAGGAGAAGAATTTCACTACTGGTGCAGCTTTTGATGATATAAACAACGCATTCGGTAATTTAAATCATGAACGACTGTTGCTCAAACTAACGACTCATGATAGTAACACAAAGAAACTTCACGTTTCAATACCTATTTGTCTAGTAGAAAGTAATTTATTGTGCACGAAGGACAAAGCTTCTAAATGTGACATATCTCCTGTGAGGTACCACAAGGCCCTATTCTTGGTCCTCGGATGTTTATATTGCTAGTTAATGATGTCAAGATAAATGTAAAATTCTGTAGTACGATTTTCTAGGCTGACAACATAGTCATATATCTAGTGCATTTAGTGGACTGGTCTTTCATTGATAGAAGCAAGCTTAATTTGCTGAACACGTCTACCTGTACAAAATACGAGACAAAATATGGCTCATTACCACCTCAAACCACCGTCAAAACACAACTTGCTTAGAAGATTCTGCTTAGGGCGTGTCTAGAGGACAAGAAACTTTGAGGAAGAGACCCTTTCTTACGGTTGGAAGTTAGCATTTGGATCGATTTCAAGATCGAATAGACTGTATTTCATTGCGATGAAGTCTAAGAGAGAGCAGTCTATGAAAAGCAGTTCAACCGCTTGAATATGGATGCATAAGTAAACGTAGAAGCCAGCAGTGAATACTTTGGTATCCCTATAAAATGTAATTGAATTTCATCTCGAGGCATTCAAATGCCTGTTAGCATACTATTTAGTTCAAGTGTTCTTGAGCAATAAGTAAGGGGTGATTTACCCACTACGCTATATAATCCCGATTCTACAGCAACAGTTCTTGGCAGAGCTCTTTTTATAAGCTAGTATAGCCCTGCATATCAAAACAATGCCGTAACAACCCAAGGTATTCTTTCTCCCTGTTACAGGCTTCATGTAAAGGCTGAAAAATCCCTAAAGTATTTAGCTTCATTCTACGCTCCTAAGATGCTTTATGATGCTTAATAAAAGGTCTAGAGCTCCCTGAAATCAAAGAGACACACAAGCATGCTCTCCTAAACGAGAAAGAAGGAATGGTTCCACTCCACAGGGTGATGATCATGGTATCGCATTTTCTCATCCCTTGCATTGGTTTATCATTCCAGTGCAGTTTTCATAGATGTCATACATTCGGCTTGACGGTGACTGCGAAAAACGGCACAGCTTCTCGTCATTTCAGAAGAGATCAAGTGCTGTCGCTTTTTCAATTTATGCAAAGAAATGAAATATAATTGTCTGCAAAACAAGCTTAAATGAAAGTTAAATATTCACTAAAGCAAAACTTGTTCCAGAAAAATTAAGGGACAGCCAATCCTGTCTTTGACATGAGAGGAATAATACTAAAATTACTTACTTTGAAAAGACTGAAATAACCGCTGTTTGTTCCACTTGGCACTTCCATTCCAAGAAAATGGCGAAATTGACTGCTAAGAATGTGAAAGGCTGCACCAGTTGTAAAGCCACTGATCAATGGATCTGACAGATACTTGGTTAAGAAGCCAAGCCTGACAATACCAAGACCAATCTAAATGACAATATATAAATTTGCATATATAAACACCTTTATAACAATAGCAGTGAATTAGCAGGTTCTTCATAAATTAAATGGGTTTCCATTAACCCTATAGTAAGATTTGAGTAATTAGCAATAATTTAGGAACTTCAATATAACAATATATCCTCTATGAAGTTTATTGTAAGTTTAGGGGCCAATTAAAAACTACGCAACGTTCATTCTGCCATTTTCCACTTTCCAACCACCTCTTGTAATGCATTGCAACAATCTAGTACCACCTCCCCCACTTTTTGTGTAGCATTTCAACTGCCAAGACTGCCCTTAACAAATGCAAAAACAATGAGAAAAAACTCTAGGAAAATCCAAAAATATAGAAATGGGCCTCCTTGCGCTCACTTGCAGCCTGGAAGCCGAGCTCTAGGCTAAAATGTGTGGTTCCTTAAATTTTAGGCAGAAGATGTCGTTCTTCGTGACATATTTGCTCCTCTTCAAGGGCATCACCAATTTCAAAACAATTTGCTCTACGGCGTCATAGAAACACGCTGTCACCCTCCAATCCCTTACATTTTCGTAACAGTTCGCAACAAAAGCATCTGTGCCCACTCAACCCTGAGGCATTGCATTGAGCGGTCCCTTAAATACGCCGGCAAAGCCGTCCATGACAGTTTCCTAAATTTTTACACTTTCTAGATACACATGATCCTGAATTTAATGCAGCAAAAGTGGCACTACAAAAGAATGGTAGCATCAATTTGGCGAACCTGTATTATGCCAGCAACAAAAGATAATGTTACAGCAACTCGGGTTTTGTACTCGGCTAGATTCACCTGATTGACGTCGAACATGGTGGTATTCATTGTAAAATTCATATTGCTGCTGTTAGGCTCATCAGGGCTGTAATTGCTGACAAACTTTCCAATAACATCACCATTCATCAGACAAACAATTGCAAATGTACCTAATGAATATTAAAACAAATACTGAGAAATAAAAAACATTTTTATGAAAAGTTACTAGAACATCTCAATACCTATTCTACAATACAATGTAGTGGAAAAAAAGATTGAAAAAGGCAAATACAATACGCAATTTACAAGGTGCGGTTTTCAAAGTATTCACATGAAGATATGGTCCTAGTTTATAAGAAAGTACTGGAAAATATAGTAGAGCGTGACAGAGTTGGGTAATGCTTAACAAATAGAGGAAAATTTTAACAAAGAAGAAAAAGAGGCACGAGAAAGCTGGAAAAGTAGTGTAAATGGTACAAAAGAGGAGATCATGAAACGGTCGTGTTCCTAGAGACAACAGCCAATGGGCAGTTGGCAAAAATGCACAAGAAAGCCCGTACAGCAAAGAAGTAAAGCAAAAGTGTACAAAGAAGCAGGTCTGAAAATCTGTGTTGCTGAAGAAGCAGGAAAATTATTGAAGAAAATGCTGACAAATTGAATCCTTTCTGCGAAGGTACATTCAGTCGATATGAATGCAAGGTATACGAAGTACAAATTGTAGATTCAAAAGCCAACTGCAATTGGAGATGTGTTTTATACCAAGTTAAGTGTCAAGAGTTTACTGGGAGAAGCATAAATGAACGGTTGTATGTAGGAAAAACAGCAAGAAGCATAGGAAAAAATAAGCGAACATCAAACCAATTAGAAATAGATTCGGTTTGAAGGAAGCACAATTTTGTAATGAAATTAGATGATAAATAAAATAAACATGGGGGACTCAGGGAAAACGAACTAAAGGGTAAATCAACAAAGCGAAACAATGGGAATAGTAGACCATGAAATCCATGGTCAAATTTAAAGGCAAATAGATTAGAAAAGCGTAAGTTGGGTGGATGACGTTCGGGAATTAAGGGTTGGACTCTCTCTAAGGATTAGTAAACTCTCATGAATTAAGAGATCTATGCTGTTACTGGCGCTGCTAATAATACTCAAGTCCTCAGGAGATACAGGGTGATCAGTAGTAGATGAATGATAGTAAACAGCCGAAGAATTGTTCTAACCTGTTTTGGTAACTCCTATGTGAGCATTGCAGCTCAGAAACTTATGACAGTAGACTACAGCGGAGCGTAGGAGTGCAGTGATGGAGTCCTTAAAGGGGAAAAATGAGATATACACTGTCCTATAAGAAATACACGACTTCAAGAAAATGAGACTCAACTGGTCAAAATCTTAAGAGAATCGCAAGAAAATCGCAAGAAAATCACGAGGTTCAATTTCCAAAATTAAGTGCTTTTATAGGCCAAAAATCGGTATTTCGTCATTATTGCATTCAAAATGTTAAAGATGGAATTTAAATTCCAGTATACAATATCAATAACGAAAGTGCAAACCATTACAGTCAGTTTATTTCAGTAAAAGTTAAGAAAAATTTAAGAAAATCTCTGGCTGAATTTAGGGAAAAGTTAAGAAAATTGAGGCTCAGGCAAAATAATTGTTTTCTTATAAAAAAACGAGTATGGAAACGAAGCAACCAAAAGGCCTAATCTCGAAATCGTTTTGGCGCGAAGCGCGTAAGTAAACCCTGCTTGTACGCGTCAGATCTTTACAATGTAAGCTGGCATATTCACCGTCATGCTGTGTATTGTATCTAGAAACATTTGCAGCATTTTCATACAAAAAATAAAAAAAGAGAAAAGGAGTCACTGATAAAGGTTTTTACATGGTGAGAGGCAATGAAATTTCGCTGAAAATACAAGGTGGCTATCAAAAATTGCAAGAAATGAGCTATTAACTCAGATAAATTGCAAGCAAAATTGGCTTTACCAAGTAAGCTGCTTATACTGTATTTAGAAATTACTAATAAACTAACTTTGATCAACAATTGCGAACTCTATTGTGGTAATGTTTTGAGAGTGCATAGGCAGTAACAGAAAAGGCTGGCTCTTCCTATGCACCTGAGATGTCATTGTCCCTTGCTAGCGTAAAATTCTTCAAAATAAATTGAGCCAAAGCACAAAATCAATTTTGAGATGCTCTAAAGCTCCATTACAACTACATTACGACCCCAAATCTTACCATGTAGTTTAGAAACAGGGATATTTTGTGTCCTACATGGTCTGAAACTTCGTTCAAAGACTAGTCCAACTCCGATATTAAAACCATAGAAAATGTATGGCTATGTTTGAATTAAAAACAACAGCTTGACTCTCCAAGAATTAAAGAGGAAGAAATAGCAAGAGTATTTGAAGAATGGCAACAGGTTTCAAATTGGCAAATTAACAAACTTTATAAATCAATTCCATGACGCGTAGAAACTGTTATGAATCTGCCTGGTTACAGAACAAAATTTTGGAATTTCTAGCAAAACAGAATTGCTACGACATAATGAATTTCTGTGTTAGTAAATTACTAATTTTTCTGTATTTGTGTGATATGTTACAATGGTTTGAAAGCCAAGTATGTAAAAACTAGCTGTTGCTCTTTTTGACAAAAAAGTTCTGTTTATAGGGGTAGAGAAAAAATCCGCAATTTATAACCTGGATAACATTGTTTAATAAGTCTAAGGATACGAGATTTGAGATGTAAGTTACCAGGACCGAGGAAGGGTGTACTAAAAAATAAAGCGGGCTTATCCTAGTCTTAGGTTTTTTACCTACACTAGAAGAAACATTATCCAGAAAAGAATTAATAACCTTATCACTAAGAGATATGGGAAAAGAAATCCCTTTAAGAAGGCCTTTAATACGAGAAAGTTCTAAATGAAAGCTCAAATATGTGGAAAAATATTATATGCACGAAAAATGAGGGACAGAACAGGATTAACTTTATAAGAAGGCGGAATAAGGCTACCAAAATTGGTTTTCCCTAGGTTTACCATGTTTATTTTGTTTATCATCTACTTCTGTATAAATTTTGATATCGTGGCGGCTAATTGCACTGATGATGGATCCCTGCAATTAGGGTCCTAAACGTCTGGACTTGTTGCATGATAAGACATATCAAACTTATCCATGACATTAGCAACATCACGCGATCATGCCACAATAAGAACTTTCTGTTTTAAATTTTGTACCTATCAATAGTTGAAGTCCTTGTCCAGCACTGAATCTGTAATGTTCAGGTTTCGGCGACTAGAAGCAATGTTCCTAGCAACATTTGCTATCGCTACTGAGTCCTATTGAATTCCGAAGGAATTCGACGATTGGAATGACCTAGCTCGTAAAGTTTTTGATCTAGGAGCCACAAAATGCGTGGTTTCCCAGCTCCAACAGTTTATTTCAAACGGTCGTGCTCTGTGAAGCAAATTGATACTACTTTTGGCAAGTGTTATTGTGATTTCGGGTTGTTCTCGCGTAGCATTTGATGCACAGCTACCGCAGCAAGTACTTTTGGCTAATTCAATGGCATGGTTTTGGACTTCGCTCTGCTGTTGAATTTACGCAAGCGCCTTCGTAAAATCCTCTCATTCCTAATGTCCGGCAATCATGAGAATAAGTTTGATGTGAATCTCTTAACAGTAATATGGAAATATCTTAATGGAACCATGACTCTTATTCTCCTCGTCTTCACTCTGCGATTCGGTTTTAGTAGGAGGTTAAGGATAAAATCTCGGTTTTCACAAGCACATAAAAGACAAATATAAGGGTGAAAGATAAGAAGCGATGTTGAAAATAGTATCATTGTATAGCAATGAGGCAATGCCAAGGCAAGTAACCACGTGATGATTCGCCAAACATACCTGAAAAAGATATCATGAGAACAAGATCGAAAAATTGTCACTCAAGATGTTGATATTGGCAAGGAAAATTATGATAACTGAATATGAAACTACCTAAATACAGTCTACCTTATAATACACGAGATCTACTCCATTCATTAGTGAAAAGCACCAGTTACTGAAAGCGTATTCTACAATAGACATTTCAGTTACGGGTAAGTTAAGGCAAAACGCAACTGCATGATGGTAGATCACATTTGCTACAAATGTTAGCACGTTTTTCGAACAATGCAAGTGAATTTTCGTCAAAGCCTACAAAAGTATAAAACAGCACGTGGGAAAACAGACACGTGTAGAATAAAGAGCAATATATCTCAGTGGTTTAACCTGAGCACTTCTTTGGTGAAAGTATAGGTGTTTGCAATGATTTTCCTTCCTCCTCTTGTGTTTAGTTGTTATATTCCCATCGGAATCAAAATCTACAACCCCACAGTTAGAGCTTGCATGTTCTAATAGACCGCGCCAGTTTATCCACCACCCTTTTCACATCCAATACATTTGCCATTTTGAAGCTTCATTGAGTATGGTGCGAAAGTATCTGTCACTTTGGCTGCTATGTCGCATAGTGTAGCCTACTTGATGTATCCTAAATAATCGTCGGGAAACCAAAAGTTTAAATCAGCAGTTTGTTCATAGTCAATTTCTAATGGGTTGTAGGTTTACTTACCAAGAGATATGTGACGCGAAGTTCCAAAGATGCAATAAACAAGAACAGGTACAAATGAGACATAAAGTCCATATATTGGTGGTAGTGTTGTGAGCATAGCATACGCCATTCCTAAAGGAATGCAATTAAACCAATGAATACCTCCAAAATAATTTCAAAATTTACTGTAAAAATTGTATCAGATATGTAAATGAATGGCGAGTGTAACTGGCCAGCAATGGCGACGTCAGCCATTGCAGACTAAGGGACTGTGGGTTGCCACGCCCTAAAACTACGACACAATTGGCAGCCCCACCCATTTAAAAAAGTCTTGCTAGAGGTACCTCACCCCAAAAAGGGGCGGACTGGACGCTCGGGTCATTCAGGAGAATGCCCGAAGGGCCAGCTGCATGAGGTTAAGAAAATGCTGAATTCTGAATATGGAGAACTTTGCAATATATAAATAAAAGAACTGACATTAAAACTGTGGGTCTTAAGAAATATGCAGCCATTGCAGTATTTCTGCCAACCTATTTACGCTTTCTATAATTCATTGGTGGGTTTAGTCACACTATGCCCAGGGCGAAATATTCAGCCAGTCTGCCCCTAGCCCAACCCTGACATTTTCTTATCGAATTTGGAAAATTGATCTTGGCGAGAGGGGGCAAATTTCCACAGTTCCCCCTACATGGTGCCGCCACTGTTGGCCACTATCGAATATCAATTCTTTACTAAGCCAATCATGCGCTAATGCGAGCGAGCCTGGTATTTGACTTCTGTTCATCCAAAACTTTGCAATCCATTCCTACCAACATCAAGTAGAACTTCATTTGCTGTTCTCTGCATGGGAACTATGTTTTCAACGCAACAAACGCTTGCTAATAAAGAAGTCGTAAAGCTTTTTTCCATTCTTCCATTTTCATTCGAGGAATCCTCATGAAATCGATCACGAAGAGTAGGTAGCAACCAGAGCAACGAAATGTCTTATGGAGCTTCCTAGCAGATAGTCAAGTAACAGTAAGTTACAAATGAAAACAGCTGCTGTAAACAAAGAAGAAGAAGTAATAGAGAATCAATAAGAGGACAACGTTCCCCTCGTTGTTCTGGTAGAGATACCTCAACCCCAAAACTCAACATTCCAGAATTGAACCCAACGACTAAGCTAGAAAGGTCACACAACCTGGATCAAAAGTATCAAGTTAATCTTACTGTGAAATTCACGTGTCATGCACAGTAGAACGTTGCTAACAACATTCTACCTCCCAGCACGGATGAACAAGGTATATTGATCTCTGTGTCTGACATTGAAATAGTTCACTTATTCTATCGACTAAAAATCAAGCTCTAGAATGTTTATTATACAGTAATTATAATAAGTTCTATATCTAAGGTTGGTTTTCCATCTAGCTGAAACTAATGAACGCCAACCAGAAACTAAACCACATCTTGATGCTAAATACTGCCTAATACACACAGACAATTAAAAATTAGCTAAGCTTGTCACGAATAATAGGACAACTTTACAAGGACGTCGATCAATCTATAATATACTACTTCATAAACCTTCACCATACCGTTCGCACAATTTTTAGTTGCAATTACAATCATGGCTTTGAATGTTCCTTTTGAATTTTTTTTCAAAAGGAACAATAGAAGTCAGTATTTTGATCGCAAGACGATAGAACGACAATGAATAAAATTGGATGGATAAATCTAGCCTATTGTAATACCATCCACTAAATTGTAACATATTATAATACAAGTGATACTACCGTAAATCCTCGAATAAGCCCTCAGCTCCCAATGAGCCCCCCTCGAATAAGCCCCACGGGGCCTTATTCGAGGGAAGCATAATTGCGGAATAATATCTTTATACAGAATTACTTCCTCTGACTGGAGACAAAAAAAAAAAAGGATACGCGACTTTTGTGATTATAATGAAGAAATCGTTATTGGCTACTAAATTTCGTTTGCAAAATAGCCTCTTTGTAATTTTTCAACTTATTGTATCGTTTTTCTATGCCAACCATTGAGGAAAATGCCAAAGTTTGAAACACGCCCCCCTCGAAAAAGGCCCAACCCAAAAATTAATTTTTTCAAATACGCCCCCGGCGGCTTATTCGTGGATTTACGGTATTTGACGTTGCTAACTAAACGTGAATCCCATCAAACGCGTTACCGAAAGATATAACTTAGGCCTACAGATTTTTACGTCATAAAATTTTGGCTCAATTTTTGGGCATTTCAATAAGTTTCAAGTTAATGTAGCAAATTTTTCATATTTGAAATCTAAAATTTGTCAGTCTAAGGTAATCTTTCTCTGTGCAATGCCATAAAACCAATAGGCCACTATTTTATAAAAATAATATTTAAAAGAACATGGAGGCTCAGAATCGCTGAAATTTTAGAATAAATCAAGAATAATTTAATTCTCAAGCTTCATCAAGACCTAAAATTTTTGTGTATTCTAGCTATAGGCCTAAGTAACTAGCTTTCGATTAACTTTTTCACTGTTAATACAATATCTATTGTTCTGTTCCACTTTTATTTAGTCTTATGATGAAATAAGGTATCAGCAAATATTTGAATAAATTTCGTTGATTTTCATCCACACTTTTTTGGCACTTAAAGATTCATTTACGAATAATCTAAGGCGCAAAACCAAACAAATTTTAAAATATTGAAGCTCAGCAAGAACTGGGTGCTTTATAAAAAAGAGAAGTGTGTAGCCCAGCTTGGTTGAATAACATAGGCACGGTCAAAGAATAAAAACAGTCAAATGCTCAACCCAACTAACAACAGAAAATAAATTCTTGTGAAAGGGGTGACTGCAAATAGAAAATAGCATAGGAAACCTTGTAATGCTTGTAATACTGTTGCAATCTCTACACACTTTTGAGGCCCTCCAAATGTTCATACAACTGTCTGTAGCAGTTACGTTGTGACTCTAAATAATAGGGCAGAGGGGTCTGCTGAATTGGGCCCATACATTGTGGGAAGTCATTGTGGGAGATTAATGAGACACCTTCATTGTGGATGTGGGGCCATTCATCGTTAATGTTGGACCATTCATTTTGAATGAGGGCCCACTTATCAACTCAGCCAGCAAAGTAGTATATTATGTTGAAAGGGACCCATCGGGAATTTTCTCGGTTTTCCGCCCA
The DNA here is from genome assembly GCA_018155075.1 of Cassiopea andromeda. Lineage (NCBI taxonomy): Eukaryota > Metazoa > Cnidaria > Scyphozoa > Rhizostomeae > Cassiopeidae > Cassiopea > Cassiopea andromeda. The sequence goes on along the minus strand of WIPJ01002854.1, from coordinate 85,392 downwards.
GTCACAGCGTCCCCGGACTAGAGCATTCTCTTTGGGCTAGGCACCTCCTCAGCTCTTTTTTCAGAGTTCAATGACACGTTTCCAGCAGCTGCGCTACGAAAATGTTTGTAGATGACAATATGTCAGCTTACTGTAGTTACTTCACATAAACATAGGCATTCCATTTGATTGCTTGGTTTGGTGACATTGCAAAGGATGCGGCCGGGTTCAAAGCACAAAATGAATGTAATAACGGGGTCAAACTTTCCATGCTTATGCGTGACCTTTGACCAGAAATAGAACGCCGCTCATTAGGTGCACAAGATCCACTTTCATTTCGCAGAATGGATGGGAAAATAGTCGTAATGGCAAATAATATCATTCAACTGCACTGCCACTATCGAAGATGTGGATTAAAATACAAATTCCTTGCATTGGGACACTTTTATAAATCATTCATCTTGAAAAGAGCTTTACAGCTATAAGGATTCCTGGACAATGTTCACTGCATTCAGAAAAAGCCCTCGTTAAGGGTGGTTGGGCTCTCTCCCAAACCCAGTACAAGGTTTTTGTCTCAACAGATTGGATACAAATGAAACTGACCCTTATATGGGCATGGCCCAGTCTTCATATTTCCCTTAATAACACCTTACTATAGAGGGTCTGCCTGTGTCCTTTCCTTTTAAACATTTGGTAAAAAAAGCTTCAAAGACTATGAATAGAAAGATTTGCCTCTCATTGTGATAGAAATAATTAACTACAACAATAATGAAAGTAGAATATAAACATGAAGATTCCTATGGACAATCGTTATAAATCTATAAGTTTTGCTAGATAATTAGCACAAAAACAAATAATAAGTCTGAAGCAAAAACAACTTAAAAACTACTTATAAGATATATATATATATATATATATATATATATA
>WIPJ01002854.1:71652-84268 GCA_018155075.1 Cassiopea andromeda | reverse complement strand
TCCAAAAGAGTTGTAAAAGTCAGAGTGCTCAATGCGAGAGGCAGAGCTATATACTTCAGAATAAAACCTTAAAAACCAGCTTTTAAGGTTTTATTCTGAAGAATATATATATATATATTTATATATATATATATGTTTGTATATATCTACATATACATTTCTACCGTAGATATGTTGATGATACTTTTTGCCTTTTCAACAATGAACATGAAGATTTACTCTTCCTTGAATTTCTCAATTCACAACATAATGACATTAGGTTCACTATGGAAAAGGAAACTAACAATACTTTGGCCGTTCTTGATGTCTTCATCGTTAAAAAAGATTCTTTTAATCATATAACTTCAGTCTATCACAAAAAGACTTCTACAAGTCTCCTTACTAATTTTTTCAGCTTCACTTCCTTTCTTATAGACCTAGCCTTATCAAAACGCTACTACTCTTCTTGGTTTTAATGAGGAAGTTAAAAAACTCTCCTACATATTTAAGAAAAATCCATTTCCTGAAGGTTTAATTAACAAAGTATTAAATAGGTATCTTGATAAGGTTAACAATTCCACTGCTCTAAACCACCCGATGGTCTTTGCACCCTCTACTTTAAGTTACCATACCTTACCTTGCCTAATTTCACCAAATGCAAACTGCATACTTTAGTTAAACGGTATTATAAAAATCTTGAAATTTAGTGCTTCATAATCACATGTCTCGCAAAGTTACCATGTACATATAGTTCACAATTACAATGCAAAAGAATTCACGTATTTTTTTCCGAGAAAACTTTTTTCGGCTCTCGGTCCTAGTACTAAAACTTTCTTAACTCTTTCATGATTCCAGTACCAAAACTTCCTTGAAGACTTTCTTAGCAAAAATTCTTAATTTCCAATGTTTGCATATGCACATTAATGAAAATGGAAAAGATCCGTGTACAGCCAGCATAAGATACATGATGCTCTGTAGACAGATAATTAGAATTGTTGATACATATATGTAAATACAAAAATTTCTTAGGTCTCACAAATCCAATACTAATCTTTCTTAACTTTTTGAGCAGTAGAGCGCTACTTATAAAGCACTGGAAATAACGTGTATCTTCCTTACCGGATAATTTGTGCATTAACGAACTATCCTAATATCTACACTTTTTTAACGAAACATCGATTCTCAGAAATTTCGACATCATTTCCTGCCTATCACCAATACTACCGCAAATGTGCCAATATCTGAATTTTCATTAGAAACAATTAGAAATTATTCATGACTGTCTCCCTTTAAGCTTCATAAAACAGTCTAACGGACACGGGATACATTAAAAAAGTATTAAGGGAGGGCATATGCTTTCACGGGTACCCTCGCAAAAGAATTTGAATGTGTACTCAAAATCTGATGCACGGGGTACTACTACAGCATTTCATGTCAACACCCCCAAAGCTTGAAACGCGTAGAAACTGCATAATTATAAGACAATGGGAAGAAGTGAACATGTAAATAGTGATTGGGATGAGCGGGGGAAACCACCACCACTACTACTATTATCACTCCCATAGTGGGACTTTTCCTGTGCTTTTAAGAAAAAGAGAAGAATGCAAGCAGCATTTTTATTAATTATTGAAAACAAAGGCTATCAGACAACATTTCTACAACTCGAAAAAAGCGGAAACACGATGTCATGCAGAAATAATTCCGCTTTTTCGAGCTGTAATCGAATTATAACCAATGACAGTAAATGAATGCATTGTTTATAAGAATTCCTAATTTCTCGTAGAGCCTCGATATTCTTATTTTTTCATATTGAGCCTAAAGATTATATTTACATTAGTCTCAGGTGCCAAAGATGTAATTTGGCTAAAAAACTATGGAATATATTCAGATCTATGTTGATGTCGTACATTAGTATAAACAAAAGCGAGAGCGGAATATAGCAACTATTATGGCAATGACGGTGCAAAAGTTAAGTTAGACACAATACTATAACTATAAAGCACAAAATTCTTATTTCTTGATGAAGCTTGAGCCTTGCATTATTATTAAATTATTCTTAAATTGTCAGCGATTGAGCCTAAACATACTCATAAGAATATAAAAAGAGCATTGCAATGAGAAAAGATGAGTAAAAAACCTTGTGGTATCTGCATGATGCCAACTGTCAGCCCACCAGCAATGTCTCTGACCAAATCCTTTTTTAGATTGTAATTTGGCAGCCATTTTAAAACAGGTATTAGAGACAAAATGAATCCCAACAATGTCCCACGAGAGCATTTTCGCCCTGACAAGGAGGCAGATATTTTGGCTTTTATGTTGTCTTCTTGTTCACTCTTCCTAAACTTCTTCGCAAATTGAAATTCGTTGTAAACCGACCTGTCGATTCGGAACTCGTATGAAGGAGAAATATTATAATCTCTTTCAGCGAAATCAAATGGCTTCCCAGGCATCGTGAATGTCAAGTGTCTAAACGATGACGTCGAACAATCTCTCTCGCTTTTATAAGTGTGGGAAATCTGCAATACTCCCTTCAACTCACTGCTGCAGCATTAACGCAAGTGAACTCAGTGACTGAGAACTGCAATCCAGTGCATTTCACAAATAAATAACAGACTGGCTTCCTTCTTGTGCTTCCTCTTATTACTGAGGGGATTCCCAGGAGGATTACTTTGTGTTGTCAGAAAAGGTGGACTAACAGACTGGGCATTGTTGGCCACAGCATTTTAAAGCAATTTCATAAGAGGCACGTCGTTTGAAAGCCCGATACCTTCTAACGTTTTGACTACTTTCAGTCTCAATTGTTTCTTATTTATAAAATCAATCTCTTCTAGCTCTATCAGCCACGCAGAAGCTGAAGACGTTTGATTTGATTAATCCTATGTTTGGTTAAAACACACAACAGAGCCGGGAGTCTGGGTCTACAGCCCCCACGTTTTTGCCAGTGTATGATGTCACACAATAGACAGGATGTATTTTGACGTTGGGTTTCTTGCAATGTAAAGGTGTAATACTACAAATTTTTAAGGGCCTGAGCCCCAGACCCCGATTTCATTGCATCCCCACCATTGCTGAGCTTGCTACTCGACGCCAGCCTTCACTTTACTCAAAAATTTGCTCCGCGCGTCGCTGTTTACCTTATTTAGTTTCTTGCGTACCTCAATCCAACGATGTGTTTCTTTGAGGGTGTGGAGGGCGTCAGGCCCATGGACGCCTCGCATACCTAGGGCAGGGGGAAGGTTCCTCTGAGGGCACATCTATGTATATGTATGTTCCTACACAGGGGTAGATTTTTTCCAGAAGAACAATGCTTAGTATTGTGGTCTACTAGTAGTAAAATGTTCATTTGAGGGTCTGGGGGCTTGCCCCCAGAACAAGGTTTATGAACCAGACTGTCTACAATGCCGAACAATGCCCTTTCAGAAGAAAGGAGAGCTGAAAAGAGTTCTGTATGAAGAGCATTCCTGTATAGGAAACTATGTTCTTCCTATTATTGCTTGCTTGTGACTACCTCTCGTTGGTTTGTTGATGTTCCACTGTTGTCGTATTTTACGTGCAGAGGTCACGGAGCCAGAGATACGCGCTGTCTGTAGACTAATTTCTGACTGATTTCACAAAACAAACTACACACATATATACCGAATGTTGCTAAGAAACAAAACAATGGATAATGAGTTGCTGTTGAATATGTGACTGTTTGGATTTGCTTGATGTTTGTCTCGAAATTGAATGGATGAAAAAATGGCCTTGGCTACAATGTTTACGTTCACTACAAGAGCTCCCCCCTTAGAATGCAAGCGAATGAGAAGCATTCGAACCGTAAGGGAAAGAGTAATGCAGGATTGTAAATATTGTAGGATGAGAAATGTGAATGGCAACAAAGAAAAACATAAATACATTAAAACAAACATTTAAAATTATAAGTTACCAGTTCAATGAATGTCCGATTTTTCACATGATGAGTGTCCAGTCTTGATCTTGTTGATGCTTGGGCAAGGTTTTTGCGTTGGGTAACCAGGAACCAGGAGCTGAAGAAGTTGATGTGGAACGAAGGCAGTGAACAGTGTGAGTTGCCTGTGTGCTGAGTTGTTGCTGCCTTAAGTTCTGTGTTGGCACTATAGTGAGTCTAGTGCAATAATCCAGATGTGTGTTGGTGAAGCTCTTCAGTGAGTTGAAGGCTGTGAATTGCGATAGGTTGACAAATCCATTTGACAGCTGATGTGTTGAGCTTTCCAAGGTTTTATGAGTTTGATAACCAAGAACTAGATGTTGAAGTTGCCAAGGTTTTATAAGTAGGGTGACCAAGAACCTGAAGTGATGCATTGCTTGATGTATGTTGAATTGAGCCAACGAGGCGTCTTTGCGGGTCACGTCTCGGTCACCATTATAGGAAACTATGTTCTTCCTATTATTGCTTGCTTGTGACTACACTACACTACAATTGCCCCTCCTGCCCCCAGCGTAGGCGTCCCTGGTCAGCTCCCCAATATTTTTGAAATTGCAAGAAAGTTTGTCAAAAAGCCGGCTATGCTGCAAGACAGTTGGCAATAGTGCTTTCCTTAACTCTTTTTCTTTTTTTAGTGACAGTAGTTTGTCAAATGTTCAAAAAGCCCCTCCCAATGGAAAATGTCTCGACACCTCTCTTCCTTAACCTGTCCATGTTTCTTCACTTTTGGAAAATTGAGCATCAGCTTTTAATACGCATATGTATTGCAAAAAGCAATTGACGAAAGTTGTAGTATATTGCAACCTTTTCTGGATAGCAGATAAAGTTGGAAAGATATGTGAATCTTTTTTGTATCCCTTTTCACAAAACCAAATAACTTTCTTATGTTCTTCCGGCAAACTATACTTTGTACCTGATTTGTTGTGCAACAACGTTTTTCATATTGAAAATAATAGAAGTTACATCAAGTGCATCTTTGTATTGCAAAATATACTCTTTTTTATAAGAACCAGTAAAATTGAAGTTCAGGCTGGCTGTTCTTAATATTTCCCAAATTTTGAGGCTGGGTTGCTCATAATTTGGTCTTACACTAGTGGCGTGTATGCTATCTAGAAATGCATAGAAAGACAACGTACAAGACAACATTGGATATTTTCATTGATTGAGAGCTAAATGTTACAACCAAAATCTCTCTTGCATATTAATATTTCTTACTGAAAAATGCTTATAAACAAGTACAAATAGACAATGTTAGAACAGAATATAGTTTCGCTAGGAGCAACTAATTTGCGAAAATCAATGAAAAAATGTCAAAGCTGTCAATTTTCATGAAGTTAACAAAGTAAAGGTCTTCCACGTCCATTTGTTAGTGGAAAGTTTCTGCATCGTTTTCCAAAAATACATTTTACAACAAGCCTTCAGGCATAGCCTTGTTCTTAATTTTCAACCAGATTTCAGGCTCGTGTTCGTATAAAATTGGTTATGAAAAAAAGAGTAGAACACAGGAAGGATTGACAGTGAAGTTGATTATGGTTTTGCTGAATGCAAGCTACCAGGAAAAAGCTACATCAACAAGTTATTTATCAAGAATGTTTGCTTTTAGCCCTATTGCCTTGGGGGTGCAGATCATACTTAGCTCTTAGGGCAAGAACAAAATTAGATCCTGTCCAAAAAAGTTAAAGAGACATCTTGTCTTGATGGAAAATGACAGATGAATAATTGGCTACTTATTTAAATTTTAACGTAACTTGATTTCCAGTGGTGGCCTGCCAATTTCTGGCAAGGAGGCCAACAAATTATTAGCGTTCCTTTCACCGAGAACTAAACTGCTACTAGATAACTGCCTCGCAGTCACGATGAATACTAAGGCTGAAACATCATCATTGACCATCGAATGAATCTAATGTCATAAAACAGTGCACAAGTGGAAGTACCCAAATAACTTAGCTGTGGGTAGGAACTATTCTCTTCTAAATGCTTGAACACTTGTACACTGATTAAGGCTCTAGAACGTCATTAATATCTAGTCAGAAAAGGAATACGTCCTCATTGGAATCTTTTCCAATTGGGTTGTTCGGTAGATTAAACTTTAGCCCAGTGGCGCAACTGAGACGCTCGGGGCCCATAGGAATTCAGTAAGACTTAAGCCCCATCTTATTTTCACACCAAATAATGCAAAAAGACTTATCTCTTTAAAATCTTTGAGGGGCCCCCTTAGTACCTCAAAAGGTTGGGGGCCCTTGGGAGTTGTCTTAACCCCAACCTACGTCGGATACGCCACTGCCTTAGCTATCCAAGTCTGTTTCAATTTGACCTGATGTTTCTTCATCATTAGGATTCGCCAAAAATGCCTATTTTGTATTCATCAGTAGCATCATTATCCAGAAGCTGGAGAAGTTTGCTTATGTATTTATTTAGAAATTTCCCTATTTGGTACAGCAATAAACTGAAATGAACGAAAGTTCATAGTACCTATTGTGCCAGCTACAAGTTCAATTGTAGGGCCAAGGGTTTTCCTTCGAAAGGCATTTTAATTGGTTAGTTTACTGGACATTGCAGCTAGGTGACCTCGAGTCCAATTGCTGGTTGTAAATTAAAGTTACATTAATGTTGAAATATAACTAGATATATGATTAAATATAACTATAAAATTTGTATTACAGCTGCCCTTTCATCTCCACTTGAAATGATTTGACACCTAACACGATTTCCTTGTCCAGCTGGTACCTGCTTTAATGTCCTTCTTCTTCTACGCTGTTCACTTTCAAGGTTAAACTAATTGTCGTTTATTTGCATATTACATTTTGCCTGCTTCAGTGCTCTTTTCTCTTCTCCGGCACCCCTTCAAAGCTCTTCACTGGGGGGCATGGGCTCCTCTACCTCTTTTACCAGGCCACCACATTTAATTATCCCTCATATGTAAAGTTATTACCTGATCAGGTAAGACAAACAATACAAAAGTTTCAGGACAATATCGTTAATGAGTTAGCTGGATGAATCTATGGCACCATATAATGACAAAAATTGGAGCATTTACCTCCAATAGTCCTGTGGGTCTGCCACTGGTATTAGTTACAAATAAGGTCCTGCATGCATGCTCCAGTCTAGCCGGGACATCCGCCTAGCCGGAATGCCCCTGGCTGCCTATAGAAGCACATATAATTTTAACTTTGCATATATATGAAACCTTCATCCCGTCTCGTCCTACCGGGACACTTTCCTACATGTATACAGAAACAGGCGGAATAACTTGTCATGCCGGGCTGTAAGTTATGTTACTGCGCATGCGTATAATTCAAGATCACCATCTACATCGCCAAATGGACGATAACAAGCAACTTATACACGAGCACGTTGCTCGTTAGCAGTTTGCGGCAATACTTCTTAACGCAAATTAAAAAATTTAAACGCAAAATAAAAAATATCTTGTCTAGGAGAGATATCCCGGCTAGGCGGGATCATGTATACAGGCCTTAAACAAACCTCCTGACTAGGCGAGATATCCCGGCTAGTCTGGATCAATTCCCACTTGGATTGCATGCCTCAAACTTGACAACATATGTTAGCAGAAGTCCCCCACCTGTTCCTCCATGTCTTTTACCAACTAGCAAACTAAAACCCTATCCACAATATACAAACTAAGGGACCGTTCACATATTACGTCATCATGGAAGGGAGAGTGGGTCATCGGAAACGCTTATTTATGATTATGGGGAGGGGGAGGGGTAAGGTAGCATGATGACATAAGCAGGCACTCTACTCTATGACTCTAACTCATATTTCTACATTTTCAGATCTCAGCCAGTTCATAACTATACATCCACAACTACTGAGCAGAACATTTTAACTGGAGCAGTTGAGCATGACCAAGTAAGGACCTGAGTCAGAGGTGTGCCGAGACACTTTCTGTTGGGGGGTGGGAGAGCGTTTTGACCATTCAGCCAACTACTGTTACTACAAAAAATAAAGGTCATGCAATACCCACTTGCAGCATGGCCAACTTTTTGACCAACTTTCTTAAATTTCGAACACATTGGGGCCGTGACACTCCACGCCTACATTACACGTATTGCTGACAGTGTTTAAGAAATAGTGGGGTGCGCCTTACGAAAAGTAATTGAGAAGTAACTTACCTGAGTACATGGGCAGGGATGGGTATGACACTCAAGAAAGAATTTTGTTTGGATTTACTAAGGAGCTTTGCCACATAGCTATGTGATTGTCTCCGCAGGAAAATAGATGCTTGTGAACATGCAGACCTTCCATCGAAAAAAACTTGAACTTTAGGCCTTAAACTTTGACAGTTTAAAGTTATATAATATCTTCCTCATTCTACAACGTGGTGATGTGCACTGATATCAATTGCTAAATTTTATTGAGTGGTATGTATTTCTGGCAATGATTCAAATTTGAGTTCATCATGGCAGCCTTTTGCTATTTAGTAGCTTCTCCTCTGTATCAACACTGAAGATCAGGGACGTTGAAGCGTATTCTTGAGTGAGGGGCAGAGAACGAGTGGCAGTCTCCTATTGGGAGTGGCAGTTGGAGTCATAGGGAGAACTTTTTAAAATTTTCACAAGTGCGCCTTTAGATTGCACTAAAGCCCCCTTTTTGAGCATCAAGGTACATCGTAGACAGGATAGGTTATCTATTGCATGACATCATACACTAATAAAACGTGGGGGCTACACATATATGACCCAGCCCCCACATATGACCCACGTCACATATTCACCTCTGGTACGAGGACCAGCCCCTTCTCCACTGCAGCGAGATCTCAGCAAGGGCTGATCCTGCTATCATGTAATGAATTTCCAAAATACTGTGCTGTGTTTCTAATACGTAAAGGGGTCTTGAGCTGATTTGTTAAATTTAGTTAGCTGCCCTACTCATGCAGTTACGAAACACAAGAGAGTTTTCAGGTCAGCCATTTTCAGCAATGGACCAACGCTTTTTTTCTTTTGAAGCAAGCGCTCCCTCTAGCAAACACACTCATGAGAGCTTTTTTGCTTTTTGCAAACACGTAAATGTTTCTTTCACTATAATGCTTCATCTTTTATTTACTATTTGTATATTTGAGGGAGCTTGATGAAAACTGTTAGATCTAACGGCAGGAAAGTGTTCACATATTCCTTTCTTTTGGACTCCCTGTAACCAATCTACCTCTATTTCATCTGAAAGCAAGCTGGAAGTGGATTTCGCCCATTCATTATGAATGACAATGGAAAGGACAGCTAAGTGGGGGAGGAGGTAGCTCAATTTTTTTACGGAACAGTAAGAGGGGTGTCGAGTCTAGTTTTACTGTGCGTTAAAGAAGAGAGGAATGGTCTGAAAATCGCAGAATTGGGGCTGCGTAATGGATGCTGACCCTTAACTGAATGTCACCAGCATACTCCTATTAGAGGTCTTCCTAAGAAAAGCGAGGGGAGGGGTAAAGCGAATCATGATGTAATTCAGGGTGAAGGGTCTTCCCAATGATCCCGCTTGATTACATTGGGGAGGGGTGTGTCTAAAATGGTCAAAAAAGTGATGACTTATATGTGAACGACCCCTAACCTAGGTTCACCCCAGATTTCAACAAACCTAGGTTAGATTTGCATAGTGTGAATGCATCTAACCTAGGTTCACCCCAGGTCACTCTAGCCCAGCTTCAGAGATGGGTTCAACCTAGGTTTACCCCAGGTTAGGAGTGATAAAATGTAATGTGGAAGCAAACCTGGGGCAAACCTAGGCTAGTTTTACACTTCAGGCATGCGCAATGGCAGCTTTTTTCATTTGAATGTTACTTTTGAGTGCTTTTGTGAGCGTAAAATTTGCTTCTGTAAGAATGATTATTTATTTATTTCAGCGGCATGATAGCATGCTTACTTCTTTTCAAACTTTTATTTTCTTCTATTTTCTTACGACTACGTTATTGCATTGTATGGTTCTGAAACATGGACCATAAAAGCAGCAGACAAGAAACATCTGGAAGCATTTGAAATGTGGATATGGAGGAGGTTGTTAAAGATAAGTTGGAGAGATCACAAGACAAATGAGGAAGTACTAAGCATGGTCGAGGAAGAACAAACTCTAATAACAACAATAAGGAGAAGGCAGAAAACTTGGATTGGACACATCTTAAGAGGAAATGGCTTGCTGAAGGATATAATGGAAGGTAAATTTGAAGGACGAAGGCCAAGAGGAAGGAAAAGGAAGTCAATGCTAGATGATTTGAAGGGAGCGAGAACATATCAAGAAATGAAGAGAGTGGCCATGAATAGAGAACAGTGGAGGGTGACTGATCCATGAAGGACCTGCCTTAGGGCAGAACACTATAGAAGTAGTAGTAGTACGTTATTGCAGATGCTGTCATGATTTTGATTTTTAGAAAACTAGTTGAACTAGGGGCGTAGATGCCGTACACATTGTTCTCGGCCTTGTTTGATACAAATGTGTAAATGAAGATTCGGAATAGCATGCCTACTCCCAGGTTTCTGTCCACACTGTAAATTGGTTGACTTCAGTGTAGTACAACCTGGGTTTGCCCTAGATTAAACTAATCTGGGGTGAACCCTGCTTAGCTTGTGGAGAGTGGAGTAACTAGAAGTCCTCAGTCCAAGTACACAGCACTCGCTCTATTTATGGGTGCACTCCGTACAATGAGCGGTTTATATTCATCGTTTCTAAACATGCTCAAAGACCTTGGGTTGGAAAGTTCGCTCGTTTATTGTCAGAAAAGCAATTAATTATAAAGGCATAACTTGGCCTAAAAATCAAAATAAAAATATTCAAATCTTTGTTGATGTCTTACTTCATCATGTAGCATATCAGAAGTGGAACAGAATAATAAATATTGTATCGATAGTACAAAAGTTAATCTATAACAATCTTTAAACCTCGAATTTTGCATAATTCCTAAATTACTCTTAAAATTCAGATATCGTGAGCATTAATATTCTTATAACTTAACTCTTATAAAAAAGTATATAACTTGTTAATCAAGAAATTATAAAAAAATCATACCTATTGCTACATCATGCTCTTGCTTTGTTTTAATACTACGATAGGAAGATATGCCCTATTTTTGAGGGACTCGATAAGTAGATGTTTCGTATTTCCAACCTTTCATCAAGTACGCACTTTCATTAAGTACAAATGCCCAGTATTAATTTAAAACTGGTCTTGTTTTATGGCATCGGTTTCGTTAGGGGGCATCCAGAAAGGATGTCTGCACATTGGGGAAGGGAGGGGTTAGCAACAATGCAGATAAAAGTTGACAGGGGGAGGGAGGGGGGTTAGCTGAAAGTAGACATACTTTTGAGTGTGGTCTTTTTGAGACGAGGCCATTTAACAGTCATTTTGTCATCATCGCCCTGTGTTAAAGATTGAAGAATAAAGTAGCAAACAAGAAAAAAATATATACAAGTTTTTTTCAAAGATTTTTAATGCTGCCATAGTTTCTGATATTGCATTCAATGATCGATATTGCATGAAATGTTAAAGATGGAATTCAAATTTAAGTATACAATATTTATAACGAGTGTGTAACCCATTTTGGCCAGTTTATGTCAGAAAAAGTTAAGAAAAATTGAAGAAAATCTCAGGCTCAATTTCGGGAAAAGTTAAGAAAATTGAGGCTCAGGCAAAATTATGGTTTTCCTATTAAAAAGGCATGTAAATGTAACCAAAACCCATTTTAACACCGCAGTGGCACCAGAAAACAGATGAACAAATGGTGATTATGTCTCATCAAAGGAAGTGACTTTATACTTTCACGTGTGAGGCGTTACTTTGACAAGAAAATAAAGATAAAACGTTTGTGGCTTGCAAACAAGAATTATTGTTTTGAAGGGGAAGAACTGAAATTGAGTGTCCCTATCTTCAAAAACTAACGTTCCCTACATTAAACTGCATAGTTTAACTATTTATTACCGCACAAAATCAAAAAGGAAATTACTGCATCTTAGACTTGGGTATGGTGTCAGCGGATTCCCATTTTACACTAAGGAGGAATTCCCATTTTACGTTAACGAGGGATTCCCACTTTACACTAGGGAGGGATTCCCAGGCCATCAACGATGTACTGTGCTCTTTTTGCGGATAGGTCATACTTACACCACATGGTTTTTGTGGAATTCAAAGTACGACAAAAAAAGAGATGAACCCGAAGAAACGTTTCATGATATTCCACACTAGCACATAATAGTTGGAGACAACGCTCCGTAATTGCTGGTCCTCATGATCTCCATAAAATTTCCACAATGACTTGTCGAAAAATGCTAATCTGCTTGCGCAAACAAATGTCTTAATCGAACATTCACTACATTATACAATGTACTAACAAGCTAAATTGCTGTAAATTAGCCCCTTTATTCATTGCTTATTGCCTCTCCCTAGCTGTCCATACGAGAGGCGAATCATTGAAAGAAATCTCATAAATTTCGATGAAAGTTCTGCAAAAATCTCTACTGAAGATGGAAAGTCCTAAAAAATCTTTAAAATTCTTAAAACTTGTAAACAAGCTCAAAAGCTTCAAAAACTTTCCAAGAAAGCTTTGAACTCTCAAAAAAATCTTCTGACAATCCTAAAATTATTCCAAAAATATTAGCAACCCTATAAAATATTCGAAAAATCTCAAAATATCTTTAAAATCGGGAAAACTTTGAGATATAAAAACTTTTTTAATTTTCAGAATTCTGAAATTCTCGTACA
>WIPJ01002854.1:13672-54692 GCA_018155075.1 Cassiopea andromeda | reverse complement strand
GCTACTAATAATAGAAATATTCAAACTTTCTGGCCAATATTTAAATCAATATTTTATTTACGTATTTTCAACCACTTAGCTTTATAAATAACACCCAGCCGTAGTACTGGGTAGTAATACCACTCGTAGTGTCGGAATGCCTCTCTCAGAGTTATACTATGGCATACAACAATCTGATTTAATATCATAGGTCATTACAGTCAACTATTTAACTGTAAGGTGCAGTCTAAACAAAATTCACTTCTATGTAACACTGAGTAACTATACAAGCTTGGGGGTTTCACAACAGAAGACCATTTTAGGCTGCCCAAGCTCTTGTATCTTTGATTCCTGGTCGCATAGTGAAGTTACAGACAAAAGTACTCAGCAAGTAAATGGAAACAGTGTTTTTCAAGATGTTGTACCAAGCAGCTTCTTTTATGAACATTCGTTTTTGAGCTAGATACAAAAATAAGGCGTTTGCTTTTTGCCGCTTTGTTGCCGCCATCTTACTTCTCCATACCACGGCTGCTATTTCTATGCGAAAACAATAGGACGCGCGTTCTAGTCCTCCTATTTCTATGACGATCCCCAAACATTTCGTGTGATATTTCAAGTTGTATGACAATGTTTCCTAGTTTGGCATGATGTTTTCAGATAATTCAATTCAATGTTGATAAATTCCATGCGCAGTCTTATGCGCAGTGGTTGTTTCAGGCTTCCGTGATTACATATTGACGAAACAAGAGAGTCAGGCAGTTCACAAAGAAGCCCAGAAGCCTTATTCTTCAACCTCAAATATTTCCATGTAAAACTTATGTGTCTCCTACGGCAAGCTCTTTCATAAAGTCAAACAAGCCCATTTGCTCTTGTTCCATAACTACTGCCTTATTTTGCAAGACCTCTCCGTTTTCTCTTCTTCGTCATTCAGACCGTATAGCAAACCTGCAACAACTGCTTTTCGCTTTACCTCCATTGTAGCTTTAATTTTTCGCACCAATAATCAGCAGCGACAGCAACAACAAAATGTTGTCAGACTTGTCAGACAAGTTTAGCAACCCTCATTTCGTGTCCCAGAAACATGCGAAAACAAATTTTTCGTTTGTGCAACAATGTCATATGACAATGTTAGCTAGTTTGGCTGAGCCTTTAGTCTCAAATAGCAAACGTCACCTGCCTGGGTGAACTCTTATTCGAAAGGTGAGCCTTTTAGAATAGGCTTATTCGAGGGGAAGCTCTTGCGATTAAAGGGGGGGGGGCAATTCGAGGATTTACAGCATTCGTATGAAGTGTTAATCTAGCCCACGATTTACTTTGCTTTTAAATTTTTGTTGACAAAGATGAATGCTATGCTTTGTAATTAAATTAACAGCAATGGACAAAGTGATGACTAATAGTTCCATCATTAATCCAAATGTCAAGGTCACGCAGTGAAAATGGTTAGCATATGAAATAGATAAACATGTATGTATGTATGTATGTATGTATGTATGTATGTATGTATGTATGTATGTATGTATGTATGTATGTATGTATGTATGTATGTATGTATGTATGTATGTATGTATGTATGTATACAAATATGTACTAACAGAAGTGTACTTTTTAATACTGAAACTATAGCAGCATACTATATATTTCTGTAAAACTGAGCTGGATCTCTACTAGGCTGAAAATGTAGAACAAATCTCTACTTCTCGCTGCTAGATTTTTCTGCCGCGACAGTTTCGAATAACCAATGAGAGAACAAGAGATTTTTGCGCCTCGACATTTTCCGCCTAGTGGAGATTCGGCTTTCTAAACACTGGGTTGCCTAGTTTCCCCTCTTCTAGCTAATGTTGGCTTAATCAAACTCAAAAAACAAGAAATGCTGAAGACAAGGTTGAGGATTTCGATTCATTTTAAAAATGAATAGAATTAAATGATAAATGCAAAGTAAATCTCCTACGAAGGAGAGAACAACAAAAAACGAAACGCATCAGTGCCAATAATTTGCATACATACCACTGGTATGGTAAACAGAGGCTGCAAAACGTGGAAGCCTTTTTCACATTTCCAAATTCGAATACAAGAATCGCAGGAACCTGCTGAAATCCAAATGAAAAGAATGCTAAATGTGGCCATTTAGTGTAACCACAAGGCAGTGCGTCTGAGACAATTGTATTAATAACATGGTGTAATACTCAAAAGCATAATGCAGTGTCGAACAGCATAGTAAAACGAAAAAACTGTGCAACATAGCATACTGAATTTAGGATATAATAAACAATAGAGAAAAGGCAGCATATAGAATGCTATAGCATACTACAAAATGCCAACACTACAAATAATTGACATGGCAAAACATATCAGAACATTACATGATATACAGTATCATAAAATAAAAACAAAACCAATATGTCATGATATATGAGACAAATGGAAATAACAAAAACTATAACCAAACATGCTTGTCATGGCTTGGAGGATAATGTACGGCCTAGCAAAGAAAGGCTGCAATCCTTCCTTGATAGCTTCAAGGTAAAGGATTTTGAATCTTGGAAGCAAGGTACTTGGTGTCAACTTAGTTAAAGTGTTTCCCAACGGGCATAATTTCAATAAAATCCACAGGATAACTGATATGCATCCTGCACTCAATAACTGATTCAAGACAGATGACAAGAAACCACTTATCTACAAGCGGAAAACAGTAGCAAAATGGCAAAACATGGCTTAGCCAAGGCATTTTTCAACATTCTCGCTACTAGGGAGCCAGCCATGTGGATTCTCTCCGTGGCCCAGCAATGAAAGCAAAACGCAAGGTTTTTGATCCGAAATTTTGCATTTCGTGTAGCTTTTCTAATAAGTAAAGTGACAGTAGCTTCCTTTATATTAATTCTTTCTACTTAGGGAACCAAAGCGCACACAGACTAAGCTCGACTGGGAATGAAATGGATTCTTCATATGGACTTAGCCTAGTAGTCAATGTCCCTCAAAGATCTCCTGGACCTAACTAAATATACTAAAGAGGCTGTAATCATGACATCAAAAAAGACTGCCATAACTAATATCAATTCACTTTTAAACCCAAAAATGCGACTGCTGCGGGCATCAGGGCTCTACACGCAAGCAAAACATACGGCATACTATCACTTCTTGCAAAATTTCAACTGTTAACTTCCCTGCCAATTGGTATACTTTCTGAGGAAGGAATTGTTTTCTCCAGTTAGAAATTTATCCTCACTAGTAGATAATGAAAATGAATAAAGACATTGAGTTAACATCGTGTAATTATGGGCTAATATTGTTCTTTATGCAAAGCTAAGGTTAAAGCAAGTTAACCACATGATTGATCAATTTTTGAATATTCACCTCTTCCTATCAGAACACAAAACTAATAACAGTTAATGTTAGGTAATTTCTTTCCAAGAAGAAATATTGCAGCATATTCTTCATGGCTGATGGTAGCGACAAACTGAAAGATCAAATGATCAGTAGAAGCTATGCATATTGGAATTTGAACATATCTACAGTTTGGATAAAGGTGAATCGCAACTTAGAGTCCTAACCATATCGGTTCAAAGCGCAGAAGGTCTTCATCTTAAAGTATCCTCACAGTCAAAATTTGTTGCGAAACAAAGCAGGGTCGTAGACAGCAGAAGTGGAATTGAGAGGGCATGGATGGGAGAATATGGATGCGGAACACACTAATGCCATGAGCGTAAATGGTGGAGTAGAATGCCATTGCACATCATCCTAGGGAACTATTGAGGGTTCCAGCCCCCACTGCTTCCACCCTCTCTACAAGCCTGGAGACAAAACTTTCAAAAAATACGCTGGGCCTATTTCTCCAGGTGAAAATCAAACAGAAAGAAAAACTCTACCAAATCATCTGACTTGACAGTCCATCGACCAGTGGATCACTTAAGGGTCCACTTCCGGTGCTTGAGACAGTGAAATAACCAAAAACTAGCATACAACTGCAGCTGTAAAATGAAACATCCAATAGCAACAGAACAGATAAGCCATATGACATAAAGTTAACAATTATAAAATGGCCTCATACTTTACCTGAAGCGACAACGTCACTATTTCTTAACGCGGCAACAGAAGTTACCCAGGCTTCAGTGCATTCCCAATCAGATGCTTGTGCCAGCTTTTCCATTCTGTGGGCGTGCCGCACGGTACACAAAGGCTTCTTTTTATGAATATTCCACAAAGAAATAGATCTAATAAGATTTTAAAAATTTTCCAAAATTTGTTGATGATCAAAAACTCAAAATAAAAAGTACTACCAAAGGTAAAAATATACACTTTGCGTACTGCCTGCATACGAATGAAGAGCTTAAAAGTAAGTTTAAAATGGATTTGATCGTAGCATCGCAATTAAGAGAAACAGAGCCAATGCATAAACTGCTACGAAATATTCTTCAATTAAACAAAGAAGCAATTACTCAAAACGAAATGAAAAATTAAATATATGAACAGGAAAACGAAATATCTAGACAAAAAACTTTGGCGATGGAATGAAGGGATACATCAATAGAAGAGTAATGACCAAATAGTTGACGACAATGAGGAGACTACAGCAATACTTATATAATCTAGAATATGAGTCATCGATAATTGAAAATAGATTGCATAATGTGCAGATAGAATGAAACGGAACTAGACCAGTGCAACTGGCATAAAGATTGGATCAAAGCTGCTTGCGCCAGCATACATAAGACCAATTCAGGTGCCCATATGACCAGGGGGTGGCGCCAGGAACTTTGTGACGAGGGGGGCTAAAAAACGTTTTTCAAGGTACTATAAATGCCAAAAATCTTCGAAAAGATAGCTTTTCACCTTCCAACGGGGGGATACAGCCCTTAGTCCTCCCCTGGTGCCAACCATGCATATCAAAAAATCGACACTTATGCTCAAAACCCATAGCAGCACTACAATTCTGCGACATACTACAGTTAAAAGTAATCAAGAATTCGATAAAATCAAAACGAAAGAACAGAAAACAGATAGGAAAATATCCAATTACCCATCATCAGCACCACTAACGAAATACTCTTCGTTTATCATTGAAATGCAATCGAGGCTGGGGGTGCTAAAAAAATCATGGGCACTAAAGCATTAAGGTGTTGCTGAAAGGTAAAATATCTCTCTATTTAATAAGAAACAAAATGTCACGCTGAGAAAAGAATGCCTGACTATTGTCACTATTCACTTCGAACGTTTGAAATTGCAAGCAAAACAAATATGTTCAGATACTAAACTTTGAATCCGTAAAAATATCTTTGTGTGATGGGGTAGAATGATATTTAAACAATGGCCTTTTTGTATCACTTGTTCACCTTTCTTCAATAAGGCTGCTAATAATACGGATACATTTGAAGGAGTACATCTGACGTGACAGCTCACGTGATTGGGTTGGCTGTCTTCTTGCAAGCAGATCAATCCGTCAAGGTCACCTGACCTTCATCAAACACTCGCAACAACCTTACAAACACTGGTCTGAATTCCTGAGTGTGTTGAAACCCTACTGTATATCC
This sequence comes from Cassiopea andromeda, assembly GCA_018155075.1. NCBI lineage: Eukaryota > Metazoa > Cnidaria > Scyphozoa > Rhizostomeae > Cassiopeidae > Cassiopea > Cassiopea andromeda. The sequence continues at coordinate 49,188 of WIPJ01002854.1, read as the reverse complement.
CAGCAATATTCACCTTTCTGCTGCGATTTGAGTATATGTAAATTAGTAATATTTCTCTACTGAACTTCTAGTCATATTCTGAATTACCCACTTGTGAGCTCTAAAAACCAGCTGTGACTCTTCTGGAATTTTCCATAAACGAACAGTTCTATCGCGGCCACCAGTTGATACAGCTCGATCTTTTAATAAACTATCTATGCCTGTAATTGCATCTTCGTGGCCAAACCTTCATGCAAGAAAAAAGAGCTCTTGAAACTACCTACAAACAATGAGGTCTGAAAAGGCATGAAAAAGCGAAACTTTTATCATACCAGGTTCATGCACCCAACGACATGGCCAAGGATATTGTGGCACTAGGAGAAAGATCTTCAAATCAAGAAACAATTATCAGCACTACATATTACTGGAAAAAACTCGAGTTGAATCCTGTGGAAAATAAAGAAGACCTATTCTCCAAGGAATTGTTAAGGGTGCATGCTTACAAGGTCTCGATATATGCCATTTCATCTAAATTCCAAACTTTCACTGATCTATCCATAGACGCACTGAAGAGTTGATGACTTCCTTTACGAAACGCTAGGCCCTTACGTAAAAAACAAAAACGATTATAAAGATGGAAAGAAACACTAAAAACTGAACTAGCCATTATGTTTACTCTCCAAGTTTGCAACAAAACAACCAATGAAAGCAAAAAAAAGTTAAGCAACATTCCACAAAAAGTAACTAATATCATGGGAAAGAAATTAATGACCACCTTCACCACCGAAATAGTTATCAATTTTTGCATAAAATAGAAAGCACTTAGATTTATCAATGTTAGGTATCCGCAATTGAAAAACTAATGGTTGGTAACACAATACAACTTATCTTCCAATAATTCTACTTACTCTTAGGTGCCAAATAAACGGCCCCACTTATAAAACTTTTCTAATATTTCCACCCCCCTCCTGTCTATTAGATACCTAAGAGTAAGCATGAAATAGAACTCCCTCTCAATTACTATCAAAAACTACGCTGATAATAATTGCGTCTATTGATTTACAAAACGAGCTTCTATTGTTTCGCTACTGGTCATTCCTTTATATAGGCATATATTTGACTTATTCTCCCTTATTTAGGTAATATTCCTGAATTATCCGATATATTTCCTTTGTATTTCCTGTTTAATTTGCCCTGATTTCTCGATTGCTTTTTCCCACTTGTTTGTTTTCCCTTTTATCGACATAAGCCCCAGTTACTTATATTAATTAAGCTGATGATGAGACGTGTTGGCTCGAAACGTTCTCAAGTTTACGTCTAAAATAGATATGTCGAATTACAACGGTATGCTAGTATGGATATGTCTTCCTTTCTGGTATGTCGAATTAAAGATCTGAAAATATGTACAATGTTTATCGTCGTGGTCCTTCTTCTAACGACCTTCTATATTCTGAAGTAATGAAGGTTCACACTGATGGTCCAGAAAAAAATTGGTATTTATCAACAAAGCAGAAACGCCGATGTCCTTACTGTGATTGAATTCTTGTGGCCATTGAACGTGTGAAGAAACGTAAGATCAGCAGCATTCCATATCTGAATTCCCTTGTCTAAGCCACCGCTTGCCTAAAAGAGTTAATCTTACAATAAACATCAATAGCAGGGAGAGTAGGAATGAAATTAATTCTGGAAAGGCAGAAAATCGCAGCGCTACGGGGATGATGCTGAATAGTAATGCAAATCAAGTAGGGGAAATGAAATAGGAGAATAACAAAGCAAAAGGAGCAGTCATGGCAGGAATTCCATTGCTTTCAGACCAATAGACCCACCCAAAGAAAATACCATGGGAACGTAGACAAATTCTAACATGCTTCAATGATTTCGATCAATTTTCAATTCATTTGCGGGCGACTTTTGTGATGAAAATGACATTTCTACTCTAACCCAATAACAGAAACCTGTAACCAAAATGACATCAACTAGCAAACAAAGCTTTGATCATACCAAAAATTTTCCATCTGTTGTCAAAGCAAGGCACAGTATGTGCCCTTTTAACTTCTTCTGATTTTGAGTCCGTTTCCTCTGATTTGTTGATACTTTGAAATCCTTTTTCCCAGATATAATTGACCCTGAAGATAGAATTGGATTCTTTACAAAGAAAAGCAATATTGACTCATGTGGCAAACAGCTTCTACAACCTGATACCAACGTCTCAATCTAGTATTCCAACATGCAGTAAAATGGTATTGATTAGCTTATTAGAAAACAACTAAGCTAGATCCTTACTAAACTATAGATAAAGCATAAAAACATGCCTTGATTATAATCTAGTTTTTGAGATAAGATTTTGATTTGAAGTGAATATTGGAGTTGGTTCCAGAAACAAGAGTCATCCAAAGAAAAACATAGCAATTTTGTCAAATTCAATAGGCTCAGGAACTGGAAATACTCAAACATTTAAATTTTGAAAGCATTTGCATATGATAAAGGTACAAATGCAAGTCTGATGTGGCACCATTAAAAACATCAGCTACTAATAACAGATACACTATCAGAAATAACAAAGAATTTTTGCATCCCTTGACAGCAAAGGCAAGTAGTGCAAGTCTTATCCACAATATCAACAAGAAGTACTACTTTAGTCAAAGAAAGAGATAATGAAAGGACAAAAATAAGATACAAAAAGAGAAATTAATGCTAACAGGCCTTGTCACATAGTAAGTGCAATTACATGCCCATACATACATGAGCATTTACTCATGCACAAGCATTTTCTCACTTACATTTAATGATTGTTCCATCCTTGGATCCTGAGTACATGAACTTGTCATCACTGGATACAACAAGGCAAGTAACAGATAACTGATGGCCTCTAAATATTCTAATGTTATCCTTATCATAGTCTGAAAGCTGAGAAGACAAATGAAGTTTAAGATATAAGCACATCTAGATTATATTTCTTTGATATTACTACATTCTGCAACTGGAAAATGAACATCAGAATAGAAAATCCTTAAGTGATGAAAAACAGCAAAAACCAGAAAGGAGCAAGGAAATGCTCCCATGTGCTGTCCAGAAGCATCAATGTTTGAATTGTCCACTAGATGGAAGATAATAAATTTCATCCAGAATAAGAGACAAATACAGGTTTGTACAAACTACTATAAGCATATTTCCAGAACTTTTCCAAACCCACATTACCAAATTTCAAAAACACATTTTCATTTGCATTTTGAAACCCCACAAAAATCGAAAAATATCATTTTCAATGCTATATTTTATGATTTTTGGTAGATTATGTATACTATTATAAATAGTAAAATGAACAAACATCCATTTTCTGATATTTTAGAATTTTCCCAAATGCAATCCAAAACCATTTTCATTGCCATTTTGAAAACTTCTATTTTCCAAAACATTCCAGGTCCTGGAAAATGGTATCATCAATTTCCACAACTTTCTAAAACCTGTACATGTCCTACAAATAATATTTTAAGCTTTATTTCAAGACCACAGGTAAGTTAAGTAGAGCTCACCTGATCAGCAAGTTGCTTTTGCAAAATGCCTTTCTCACTTAACTACAACAAGAAATGTAGGTGATAAACACTGATGAAATACCATTATTTTACCATAAATTTAATTTCTGATAATGGTATCTAAGCTGCCAACACAGTAACTCTTACATATATATATATGTATGTATGTATATATATATATATATATATATATATATATATATATATATTGCATCCAAACTGTTTGCTCAGTTAAGCAAAGAATAGAATAGGAACTAAATTGTTGGGAAATTATAAATTAAAAAGTACTATCTTAAAAAGAATGGGCTATATCTCTATCAATTAATATATCTATATCAGGCCATAAAATGAGAACTCTCAATCAAGTATAGGCGCAATCACAATCCCCTCAAAAGCTCTGCAGGCTCATGTATTCAATCATATTGCTATTAATGCTTCAAATACAACTTTCTACAAACACAAACTTTAAATACAACATTCTACAAACTTAAAAGCTTCTATGCTAGCTTTGTGTACTATAGAAAAGATATTCCTAAAAATGGAAAATTTTCTGAAAATTACTAATTCAGGGGTTTGGAATAAGTGGGGAGGTGGGTCAAAAATTAGAAGCCATATAAGTTACTCTGGGCCATACAATAATAAGTAATGCTGATTTGACTCAATAAACCTCAAACGAAAGTCCATATCTAGCATAAAGGATGGAATAAGAAAGATGGTAAACTTCAAAAACTAACAATAGTGGAAAGGGGGAACAATTAGTTGGTATCTGAGAGATGCAGTCTCAAAGATGTTCTTCAGTCTGAAATCTTTGTGATCTGCAAGAACGAGGGTGTTATCAACTTGAATGTGATAAGCTACTACACTGGGTGTGGGGTCAGTTTGGTAATTTTTTTTGTTACACATATTTTGAATTGTCTCTAAGTAAATTTTTCAACTTGGTAATGAAAGAATCCACAAGTATAGTTGTACATTTATGGATCAATAACCATATCAAACACTTACAACATCTTCCTGCAAACGATGTGCAATGGCATCTCTGTGACTTTGCTCTGATATAGTTTTGGACATCTCTGTAATTGGTACAAAATATTGATTGGAAAATGTATAGGAGAGCACAATAGTGAGGAAAATATTGTTTACTGAAAATGCATGCAATTAGGCAATCATTCATCCAACATTAAAAAATTTCCAAAACATTGAAGATGAATAAAACTAAATAGACAACTGATGTATCCCAAAGGAATACCTAAATTTCCAGCAATGTCATTGGTAAAAATATGAAAATGTCATACAATATTGTTTTTAAATGGTATGGCATGCACCATCATAATCTGAAAATGAAAATAAGCTTAACACCTCCTTAGCACAAAAATATTGTCTAAATTCCATAAAACTATTATACCTTCTTCTTCCAGTTTTCTGATATATTCTTTAGCCAACCTAAGTCTTTTCTCCTGGGCTGTTTCTTCAATAGAGGCACTGCTCTCATTACCATCCAAATTGGATTCAATATCACTAGAAAAAGTATCATATTTCAGACCTTGCCAAGAGAAAAATAAAGATGCTCTAAAAACTAGTCCTTCAACAATTGAGGCGCTCTTTCTTCACCCCTTCTGCCAATGCACTTAAATTGCATAGGAAAGATTCATTAACTGGAGACTTGAGAATAAGTTGATCTAAAAGAGCAGAATCCAGAAAAAGGTCAAGCCTTCCTTCTGCAGCCACTTTTTTACCTATAACCTTCCTCACTATATAACCTCAAAATAAAGCTAGCTTTCCATGTTGTCCCTCCATTTTCCATACGAAAGGGTCTCATCTGCATGCATCATAATTTTCCTCAAACTGGACTTCTTTCAGCACACATGCAGAATATTCTTCTAGTGTGCATGCTCCTAACTTACTACTTACCAGTTTTACTAGCCAAAGGAAACTATGAAAGTTAGGTGCCATTTTATAACATCATGGACTATGAAAGCATTCAAAATTTGAAGGCATGTACATTAAGAGGGCATCCCCAAAAGAAAAGAAGGCCAGCTCCATATGCATGGAAGGGATACTTAGCATACATATTTGGGAAATTTGGGGGGGCATGTGCCTCCCATGTTTTGATGGTTCTTATATGCATGCATAACATTCAAACAAGAATGCAATAATAACTATAAGAGGAATCAGGCACAAAAAGCTTTGCAGAATCAATGAAACAGTAATTTCATTCTTTAAGATACCATGATTCATAACATATACCTATACTCATCAGAATCACTATGAATTTCTTCATCTTCAATGGCTATAGCAACATCAACTTTCCTTTTAACCTGAAGATATATACAAGCAGAATATTTGCAGAAATAACATTTCACATTATCTGTTAACTGAAGCATGCACATGACTGTAGAAAAGAGGGCCAAGAGGGCACAGTCCTCTTCTACTTTATGAAGAAGGGGTGAGCCCCTTCTCTTTTTCTGGGAAATTTTGACATAACAAAGATACGTTTTACCAAAATGAGGTGTATTTGACTGAATACTGGTATTTGGTATTGCACATTCATTCTATAGGAAATGATGATTGACCTAGACTTTCTTCTATAATAGCTGAAAAGTATATTAACAGTTCTCACATGCAGATCAGCAATCTTACCTGCTGTTTCAAATATGGAAAGGGCACATTTCTATCTGAAAAATGGGTTTATTTAAGATTTAAAGAATATGGTTCTCAAACAACTTTTGAGGAGTAACATTCCCTAACCCTGTTGTTTTCCTTCCAATTCACAACTACAACCACTGCCATTATCTAACTAGAGGAAAGGAGGGCTCTTTTTCTCTAGTTGGTTCTACAGCTCTGAGTATACATCATGTAAGAAGTACCAAGTCTCCTACGCCACTAGAAGTTAGTAGATGCTAATATTTTCTTGTCATATATGACAAGAAAATATTAGCATCTACTATTCGGGCAATAAATTTACTACAGTCTTCTAAGGAAAACTTAATAACAGCTCAGCCTATTAGACATCCATATGATTGAGCTGTTGCTTTAGCTCTAACAGACAATTGTTCAATTTAGTTTTGTTGATGATCTCTATAGAGATCATTATCAGCAAATCTAAATGATACAATCGTTTGTTAAAGTAAAATAATGTGTCATACTTCTAAACTATACTTCTACCAAAGGTGAAGAGAAGAAACTGCGATAGCACTATTTTGGCTTGTGCTAAAAAATGTGATCTACGTACTTCTAATGACGCGCTCCCCTTTTTCTACATCTGACACATAATATTTGTGTTTTGTGTGCACACGTGGTTACACATTATTCTGTCTAATTGTGTAAGGTACTCGAGAGGATCACATAGCTTCTGCGATAAGACATTGGTTAACCTTACCCCTGGTTCTATGGCTTTGCCTTTATCTTTTGGCTTCCCTTTTAAGAAGAAACTAGACATTCTGCTTTTTATGAGAAAATCGACTTTTCTCTCCGCCTGCCAATAAGCCGCTTATATGGCTTGGAAACCTCGCTCTACTTTGGGCAGCATTTTTGGATTGCCTCTTTATGGTCTCAATAAACTGAACATGAGACCAATTCAAAACATTTCTTCAAAATGGCTGCAGTTACAAAGCACGGTGTTTCTGGTAAAACAATTGAAGATTGCTGTCCGGAGATTTTATTTTCAAAAATTCGTTCATCAATGAAGTCCTTATTTAAGTACGATGATTTTAAGTCCAAATTGCAAGAAAATGCGATAAAAAAGGTTGCTGCAAGTAAGTAACATGTTAACATGTGGCAGAGTTAATCCCCAGAAAATTTTTATTTTGAATTTTATTGCACAATGCCTAAAGTACTAAGCCTATTGAGATTCTGGAAGGTGATATTTCTTATTTTGTTCTTATTGGTGGATCTACTATGTCTTTAAAAATTAGCATTTAGGTATTTAAGTATTGGTGAAAATCAATGCATCTATTTTAAGACATTCTCAGTGGTGGAGCACAAGCTGAAGAGGGCCCATTGTTTCCATAGAAACATTAAAGTAGATGAATATGTAGTGGAATTCAAGTACAGGATTTACATGATTCTAGTAGGAAAAAGCAGGGAAACCTGCGAATAAACAGGACAAGGGAACAAGATTCACCCGAAGGCATGCCATTTATTTTGAACGGAAGGAGTGGGCTCCCCAAAAAGAACTTCGAGAAATAAGTGTTCCTAAAACAGCATTCTTAGCAGGTATGTTGCTTCTATTGTCAGCGATCGCTGCTCCAATTTTTCAACAGTGTTCCGTGGCCAAAGGGCTTATCATGTGACTTGTAGAACATAAAGAGGCTTCATGCAAGTATGGCTGCTAAAAACTTTCAATATGATAGGTACTCTCTCATACCCGGTGTCTACATAAAGGGCCCACCTTGGTTGGACCTGGTGGAACATTTTCAACATTAAGGTTCCCAGATGGCTGGAAAATGCAATTTTGAGATAATGTGTACCAAATTGAGTAAAAAAAGGGAACTTCGATACCAATTTTTGAAACAGACTTTACATATGATAACATTTTAGCTATAGTACTGAAGTAGCTGATGAAAGAGTCATGCAGCATTTGAGTAAATCTTATAAATATCTGTTCTACTTTGTCTTGAGGATGGTGTATATTGCAGATAGCCTTGTGATTAGCAAAAATGTAGATAAGTATCTCCTTTCTGTACACCTAATGTAGGTAGTCATTATCTATCAATTTATGAGGAAGGGAAGGCAATCAATTCCATACAGTTTTTAGTAGTGTTTAAGTATGGCTTGTGGATGTAGAAAGAGGTTCCTTGCTTACTTTTTAATTGCTTACTTTTTAATTTTATCACAAACCTTCTGAATATTGCAAAGTAGCCTGCCTTCATGAATCCCTAGAGGTGTTACACAACAACACCTCTTGATGGCCAGGAGCGTGGTTGTGGGGTTTGGTTCTCCAAATTGTTGAAAGTTTAGTTGGTTAATTTATCTTCTGTTGGTCCAATGTTATTTTTGATGGCATAATCTTATCTTGGCACATTTGAAAGAAAGTAAGATGTAGCTGCCCATCCTCAACAATGAATACAGCATACATTTGATCATAAAGAAGCAGGACTGGCAAGAGACTTCAAATGTCCTAGGATAAAAGAAAGAGACAAGGACCTTTGTGAGCAAAGTGAGCAGACAAATTTTTGGGTCTAGAAATAAATTTGAAAAATTACTGCTGGTTTTACGTTATGATGCCCTCAAACCTTGAAGCACTGGGTGTTATGAGGCCATTAGGTAATTGGCCCCTCTCCCCACCACTCCTCACGGTGACTCTGTAGAGAAGAGTGTCTTGAGCAGCATATGACTAGCACTTTTCTTCTGACTTCTTGGTTGCATTATTTGGCAACAGATCTTAAGATTCAACTTCAAATAATTTCTTTTCTTATAAATAAATTTCAAGAGTAGATTGCCTTAACACATCTCCATGTCATAATGATCTTGACAAATCTTAATCTTGGAACATTTAATGCTTGTCTGCAAACTTCTACATCCTGTTTGAAGATGTAGTTTGAAGCATTGACCTTTGTTTTTTTGTTGTGCATTTCTACGTCCTGCTCAATATTCAAATTCAAAATTCTTGATAGGGCCCACTGACTGGTGGTGCAATTTTTCCTGAGTGGTTGGACAGGAAGGAGGACTTGGTGGGGCATTTGCCACACCAGTACATATGTTAAAATCTGCCTTGGTGAGAACGTGACAATTATGACAAAAAAGATGAGGCATCAGATTGATTCCATCTTGTCCATAGTGTAACAAAGAATTGTTCATGTTTTAGAAAATCAAGATGTTTTCATATCAATGCCAACTGGCTCAGGAAAGTCATTATGTTATCAACTTCCAGCAGTCATTCATAGTGGCATTGCAGTTGTATTTTCACCACTTATTGCACTAATTCAAGATCAGATTGACTATCTAAAGTCCAGAGGCATCAATGCTGACAGTCTCAACTCAAAGCTAAGTGCAATGGAACGGAAACGTATTATAGATGACCTGAGATTAGTTAAGCCAACAATTAAACTACTATACATTACCCCAGAACTAGCAGCAACTGAAAACTTCAAGGCTATTTTGACTTCATTGCATAAAAGAGGACTGATATCATTTTTTGTTGTTGATGAAGCACACTGTGTTTCACAATGGGGCCATGACTTTAGGCCAGACTATCTTAAACTTGGAAAGCTTCGAGAACAATTTCATGACACCAAATGGATAGCATTAACTGCAACTGCAACTTTTCATGTGAAAGAAGACATCTTGAAATCTCTAAGTCTAACCCTCCCTGTCGCTGTATTCAAGACAAATTGTCACAGACAGAATTTATACTATGATGTAAGGTATGAAAATCATGCTGCTTGCTGTTGTTTTCAAGTATATTTATACAATGTTTGTCAATTTAGTTTGGTACCGAGTTAATAACTCATAGCTCTATACACCATCTTGAAAACTGACTTGAAGATGGCATGCAAGGAACTGTCAGTTTAATACTTAAAAATAATATTTTATGAAGAGGTGGTTAGTGTTCTTTAAAGAGCAGCTGTATGCTAAAGAAAGTTTTGTTTCGCCACTTCATTCAGCTGGTTTTATGGTAATAAATGTTTGATTTCAATCAATTTTAGCTCTTGACCTGATATTTATACTTATTTGAAAATCTGTCATTGTAACAATTTCTTTAGTGGTGGTGCTTCTCAATAACTATTTTGTGCACAACTAGATATTTCAAAGTTGTGCATTCCAGATATCACAATGCAATGCATGATAACAAAAATCTTGTTTATCTTTTGTAAAACAGTTTTTCAATGTGTGAAAGAGTCTTTTCAAAAAAACTAGCATGCCAAAATTATATTGAAATGGTACATATTTGAAAGAAAATGCCAAAAACAAACTAAAATAAACCTGAATTGACAGTTGATTGATGATATCAACTATCACTCAGTTTTAATTAGGAATTTGGAAATCATTCACTATACTGAAGGTGAAAGACTTGAGATAATTACTAGTATGTAATTGTGATGCATAAATTATATTTTTTCCATGTTTTGGTAAAAATGTGCCACAAAGATGCTAAAATGCTAAGGCAAAATGATCTGTTGCATTGCCTGACTCCTTGCAATATATTTTTGGTTTGCTTTATTTACAAATTAATGTAATGCAAATATTGGCTGTATTTATTCTAGAATGCTACAGTCATCATGTTCTCTTTGTATTTTTCTTTATAGATTTAAAGAGCTTCTTTGTGATGCCTATACAGATTTAGTGGAATTTATTAGACACTCTCTCAGTAGAGGTGCCTCAGAATCAAAATTGCAGGTAAAAGCAATCATATTTTCGGATTGGAGGATCACTAGTGGAAGTCCAAGCTCTCAAGTTCCTCATGAATATTAGGAAGTTATACTTTGATCAATTGTATGCAATGCATGCACAGTCAAATTCCCAGCTGTTTCGTCTGTGGAATGGGAGAAGGTAACTTCAACTCTAGGGTTCCCCTAGTTAGAGAGCTTTCAATGATCAAGATGCACTTAGTTCCATAGCAGTCTCATTAAAGATGCCAACATAGAAGAAGTTTCAGGAGAAGTACAAAATGAATTGTTGATTTTAGTTAAAGAAGTAATGTGCTGAAAATGCCATGCTATTTAGAGATCCTTGTAAGCTGTAGCATTATCAAGTAATTTTGAAATGATACATTAACATGTGTTGATTTGGAGGATTTTTGGATTTAATTAATGTCAAGCTCCCAATCTTGCTACAAAGTATAATATGTTCAAATACAGCCTTAGGCTGCTTTTAACAATCAATTATTTGCCCATTCCATGTAGGTGTTTCATGATACTGTCGGTCTATTTTTGCTTTTAAAACAGTGTAATATTCACTATCTATTTTGAATTCAGCAAGTTACATGACCAGACTTCATTCAGGATCTTTTCCAACTTTTTATATTACAATTTTGACATTTTCCACAACAGTTGCTTGGGGGGGGGTGCATCGAAGATGTGGTATGAAGCAAACTAGTGTTTCCCACAAGATGAACAAAAAGGCAAGGCAATACAGTAACTGCTTTCAAAAAATTAAAAAAAGCAGCATCAAATGTATCAAATTTTATTGTCATGTGTGTCACAATTTGCTGCTCTCATACAAATTCTCACTTTCTGTGTCCTAGAAAAAAATGAAAGCCAAGCACAGAAGCATTGAACCCATTATTTTCTGAGACTTGATATATATAAGAACCAGTAGAAAAAGGCTTTTAACTCATGTTGTGAAATTTGAAAATTCACCTCCAGTTTCCTTTTACAAGTAATGGGCCTAGTGCAGTTGAAGCCACACTCTGTTTTGTGCCATTATTTAGTCTGTCCAGCATGGCATGCTAAAGCTTCATTGAGTATTTGATATAGCTCAGAAAGAGCTTTTTTCCTCAATAATTAAAAAGTTGCAACTTTTGTACACGCATCAGGGCTTGTCATTTAGCATGTGCAATGGCATTGGCACAGGTCCACACACTTCCAAACCAAGTTACCCATGTTATTGATTGCTCTTGGAAACATTTTTTACAAACATTTGCTGCTAACTTCAATGACTGGTGTCACAGTTTGGAAAGGTCTTGGCCTTTTTCTTCTCTGTGTAATTCAAACACTAGTTTGTTGACCACAATCATCATTTACTTCTGGCTTGCAGGAATAGTGTTTGGTCTGATGATAAAGTACATTACATTTATCATCTAAACTGCAGTACTTTCATTTCTCCTTTGAAGAAATATGCTTGTTACATGCTATATTTATTGCTTGTTGCACTTCCTTCACATTGCTTCTTCACCTGATGCCTGTGCATATGTAAAATATGTCTTCGAAGTCTGATTGCACAAGCAAAGTCATTTGCATGTACTAATCACCACACTTGCAGTATTTTGCACATGACAAGGCCTGATGTACAAAACTTGTGAATTTTTTTCTGTCATTTTTAGACACATACAGCACATTTCATGTGGTATTTTGTCTTTGCTATAGAAAGACCAAGGCTGTGGCATCATATATTGCAGAACTAGAGATGATTGTCATGTCATTGCAAACAAGCTTAATCAAAATGACATCCCTACTAAACCATATCATGCAGGTAATTCTACCAATGAGTTTCTTGCAATATGTACCTTGTTTCTTCTTGTCCACCTTTTTTCTGAATTTGTTTACTATACCGTAGTACTTTGCTTTCATGCTGTTTCAGGAACAGGAAATTCTCTACCTCTACTAATTGTTGCCATTCACTATGTACTGCTAGTCCCATGTAAAGAGTACTGTAATTCATTTGAAGGTGCATCGGTGTGAAATTACAGTGGTTTTGTAGACCATGTTTTACTGCAACAGTTTTGTGTTATATGCACCAAGATTAGGTTTCGATTCACATAAAAAGGCTTCCTTTTCTGTAACCTATGTGTTGCAAGTACTTTTCAGTCCATGCCCAGAGATATGTGATTACAAGTCCTTGTGCAAGCACACATCCAACAGCTACAGCACAAGTAGAAGATAACCCATGCCAGCATCACTATCAACCACGCAATATCACTTGTCAAATGCAAGCATTCTGTGTATTGTGCTTCATTGGACCTCTATGAAGCTACTCTACGCCTAGACATTGCTATGTGATGCTGTGGCATCATATATTGCAGCTACTCATGTTTGGAGTGGCACCCATACTTTGCTATGTGATGCTTCTAGCATAGCTGCAAAAATGTTCATTTGTTTATTTTTGGTATCTTGGATACTGGGATTTTGCATCATGCATGCAACTCCAAATAAGTCAGAGCTATTGCTCTTGCACAAATGAGCATGCTTGCAATTTGACACTTGTACTCAATGTTTACCAGAGCATGGAATTTCTTTTGTATGTATAACTGACAGAATGCAAGCAAAGCATGCCTGCAGTTTTCCTGCCATATTAGTAAGACAGGACTATAGCACTTGTATGATTTATTGAGAAAGCGTACATACATACATATAAACATACAAAGATAAATCTTGTGTTTTATAAAGCTGGCTAAAGTTCTGAGAGTTCTGATGAGTTGATGAATGCAATCAAAAGCAAATTTTCATTTAGCATGTGCAGTTACAGGCCAGATAGTTATGTTGGAACAAGAAATTTCTTGCTGGTGCTGTGTTTTGTGCTGGTGCTGTGTTTTGTGCATGTCTAGGTATGAGCTCTGTGAATATGAAATTAGAGGATGAGAGTTAATTGAGACAGGACAATGAGAAGTTGAGTGTTGCATTTTATGTCTAAAATAATCCAGTTTCCCTTTCAATGCCATGTAAGTCTGCTTTCCATATAATCACCTCTGTCGTAAGGATCGTTTCCGTCCCCGCAAACAATCGGGAAGATCATATGGAAACGCACTTTTTTCCCATTCAGACGATCCTTGCGACAAAGACGACACGATCGTCCCGATAGAACTGTATTCTCTCCTTAATACAGAGACGACCGAAAATAACGGAATGTCGTTGTTCTCCTCTACTCACAGGTCATGAAGTCGTGTAAGATTGGATTTATTTTCACTGTCGATCGTCAAGTCTGCTACCCTTTCACGCTACTACATTGTCTACATCACTTACACCCCTCTTCTGGTGCGATAGTATCCCATTTTTGATCCTGGGGGGCCTGTCATTAAACTCATGAAAGATTTTTCATCTTAGGTTGATTGCTGATGAACCGTACCTTCTTCTTATTTCCTTGTCATTTTTTGCACTTTTCTGTTGTCACATTGTTACTAGCTATTAGTAGAAGCCAGGTTCCCAGTAAGCTGCATTGCAGGACATACCCTTTCTTTTAAACTTTCTACTTTATATTGTTTCTATACACACGCACGACATTGATGATCATATGGAAACCAAGAATCATAAGGATCGTTTCAATTGTCTCAGGCTGCGATCAGACGATAGAGACGATCCTTACGACAGAGACGATTACATGGAAGCCAGGCCTTAGCATAACCTAGAACTGAAATGTTTACATTCACTGCAAATTTATTACGGACTGGTTAGAAAGTTTGTTATGGAAGAGGTTTAATTATTTAATTCCTTTTTATGAAAAGCTTTTTCATGCTAGGAAACAGTTTTGACATCCATCCAGTATGTTATCCGAGATATTAGATGCTTGTTAAGTAGCATTGATAGGGAATCAGCTTTATTTCATACGTGGAATGCAACTATCAACTTTTTGTTATTCCTTCAATAAGCTGGTATTTTCTAGTTTTATATTAACTCATTTCATGCCTAGACATGTGCAGAACTTATGACAACAGCAAGATACTTTTGTGTCCACCTTGCAATGACACATGCCAAACGCAGACTTTTTTATCGCACCTGCAACACTGATGATTGCTTCCATAAATATTCATAAACCTGTTCTGTTTTGCTTAATCCTAAATGAGACACTGAAAATGTCTTAGCTGAAAAAAACTATCTTTCTTGTTTCCATATTTAATACAAATCTCTGTTCAAGATGATCAAACAAGTAGTGTGATACCATTATCGTTACAATGAATAATAAAAGATATTTCAAATCATTGATTCAGCCTGTATCAACCCATCATTTTTGGGCAAAATTTTACCAAATTGACTTGTTTGGCTTATTATGACTTTCAGGCCTGAGCGGGAAGATTAGAACAGAGGTTCAGAATGAATGGATGGAGGGTCAGATACCTGTTATTGCCGCAACAATAAGTTTTGGCATGGGTGTTGATAAAGCCTCAGTAAGGTAGGATGTATATGTGGAAAATTTTGATATTCTGCTAAATTATCAAATTTCATAGGAAATATTGCTTTTATCTTCTTAAGATAGCTGCTACTTTAATATGAGGCATTAGGTTTTTTTAATCCAGCGAAAGAGCTTTGAATCATTTTCTTTCTCATCTGAATTGATGTGTCGCTTTACTCTCTGCATTCAACATTATTGAAGCCTATTTTAGACCGAAATTATCGTGCACAGCTGACCTTTTTTGATGGGGGGACATTTTACCTCTTCAAACTGTTTTCATGTGATGTGACCTGGCGTAAATTGACATGTTTGACCTCACCTGATCTGACCTGACTGACTTGGCCAGTTGTCTCTGATCATGCTCAGATACTTTGCTGTTACGATTTTCCAAATTCATTTGTTTTGTTTTATTGATATCTTGTAGAATTTGGATTTTTAATGAACTGGTGATATTCTTTATTTATTAGGAACTGCTTACTAAACCTGCTATGTTTCTTTCTTAATCAGATTTGTAGCTCACTGGACTCTTCCTAAATCGATGGAAGGGTATTACCAAGAATCTGGTCGTGCTGGCAGGGATGGAAAGCCATCATACTGTAGACTGTATTACTCCAGGTAGCAAGTCTCGCAGCTCTTTCTAGTTTGTATGAAACCAGCTTTATTTTACTTGTTAGTTGCTAGCTTTATCTTGCTTTTAGGAAACAGTGTTTCTACTGCGACGTTGTAGAGCAAAAAGCTTTAGCCTCCAATAGGATGCTTAAATTGTGTCATCGTTTGCACAAGCTACTTCTTTTTCTCTTTAGGGAAGAGAGGAATAAAGTGCTTTTTCTTTTGCAACAAGAAATTCGAATGAAAAAGGTAGATGAGCATAGCTTTTCCATCATCTTTCGTCTGTTAAAACCGGATGTCATAGTTATCCCCGTAATTTTAATATAATATAAGTCGATCACATTTTATTGAGTCATGAAGTCTGTCAAAAAATTGCAAATATGAACATGTCAAGGGCTGCTCCTCATGCCAATGCCACCCAACTCCCTTATATGAAATTTACTTCAAGTGGGATCGAATAGCAAATAGGGTATTTCGTCAAAGTTAAATTTTGACGTCGTTTTTTATATAAATGTTTAAATTTGCACTGCATACCTACAAGCATTCCGCTCCGTTTCCGTTTCAGCATAGCCAAGCCTCGGCTTCAGTCGAATCGAAAAAGGCAATTGAAAAAGCGCCAGAGAAGAGTTTCGAAGCTCTTGTTAAATATTGTGAGGAAATTAAGTAAGTGTTGTAGATTTCATTTAGATCGTGCCATGATGGATAAATGCAGTACATAGTTGAAACGGTCGGGGTTAGTCGGGAGGGAGATGTCTCTTTTCACTTAGGTCAGGGTAAGTCAGGAAAAATCGGGAAAAGTCAGAGAAACTAATAATGTTTAGGGGGAAATGGCGCTTTCATATTGTAAGTCAAGTAGAATATTTCACATTTGACTGTCACGTGGATATTTTATTTTTAATTTGCATTTAACGTTTTTACTTTTCTTAGGGTTGATTTATACGTCGCACTTAACTCTACTCGAATCAATTGGAATGAACGTTCCTTGCCCTCATCCAAAATGGAAAGTTTAAAAAAGGATAATCATCGCATAGTAATAATATCAAATATTTTGTGGTTGTATTAAGTTCTATAAACTTACTATAGGCTGCCAAAGGTACGATATTACTTTGGGGTGCTTTGGTAAGAGATAAACAATGCAGATCCACTAATTTCAGGTTCCTAGCTCAACGATCATCCAAGATCGATGGACCGTTTCATCAAAGGAGATGGTTGATTACTGGAAGTTGTAATTCCATATATGTAGCTGCTTTTTAGACTGCTAGCTAACTGTGCTTTACTTTTTTTCTTTGTGTGCATGCAGATAACAGTTGCACCAATTTATGCCGGCCTTCAGTGCATTTAAATTGTCACAATTAAATATTTTGCTGTTGATTGATGCTCTGCTTTTCATTTTGTTTATCTGTTAGATGTCGTCATCATAGCATTGCCATGTTTTTTGGAGATGATAAACCAAAGGTATTTTTGCATTGTTTATCCTGCTCTGTCGCCTTAGAAAAATTCTATTAACATCGACTGGGTTCTAAAATAACTTAGGAATACTTTGAGTATAAATTTTGGTTTGCTTATAATTTAGTTTTGTTTGATTCGACAGAAAGCTATTTGAAACTTCAATGTGATATGTGTGTATTTGGAGGGACTTAATCACACTAACTACATATCTGTGACAAGGGGAGACCAGAGGGATTCATGCTATGCTAAAGTTTTATGTAGCTCAATGCCAACATTAGGTCATTTGTGACGTCAGAAAGGACATCCAGCCATGAGGCATATGCTATGCTTAACTTTTCTGTACTTGTGTCTCTGTCAATTTTGTTAATGTAACATCCGACACAATTTTGGTCAGAGTTGCTTATTTTTTCCGCCTCATTTTGTAAACTTAGAGTAATAGTACTCAAACATTGAAGAATTGAATTGGATTCATATGATAACATTATGACAAATTGAAGTCTTAATAGTTATTATTATTATTATCATTATCATATCCTTTAAGAGTTGGCTACATTAAACTGCTGGCCTTTGTGATGTGCAGCATCCCAGGCTTGCCTGCACAACTGAAATTTCCAAATGTTCTGTGTTGCAATCTTCCCATCTTCTCTGACTATCTCTGTTTCTCTCACCATCCAGTCTTTTCCCTAAACGTCTGCATTCTCCTAATTATGTTCTACTTCACATACTCAAATTTCCTACATTAAATATTGATAGAATGTTTGCATTTCACTATATACAGTTATGTTATCTGCTTGTTACTGTACCTCCACATTCATAATATCATTTTTCATCGTTTCTGTTGTTTTTATTATTTTTGTTCCGGATGCTTGCTTTTCCGAATTGACATTTTTATTTGGCTTCATTTCATTGAGTGAATTTTTGTCTCTTACTACTGTGATGTAATTTTTGCTCGAGATAAGTATTTACATTTATAAAATATAGGCGATTGGGGCTTCTCAGAATCATGCAATTAGGAGAACTTTTCAGCAAAATTATCTCGTAGTATTCAGCTCTGTAGGAACATTGAGTGAGAGATGCCCATTATTTTAAATGTTCTTTGAACTCCAACTATCCTATTGTGCAAGTGTTTTAATGAATTAGAGACATTATGTTGTTGTTAAATTCCCATTTTCTTAAGTGCATCAAAGGTTGTGACGTATGCAGGAACAAAGTAAAAGTGGAGAAAATGATTGTTGAGTTGAAAAAACTGGCAACGGCAGGCTCATTTTGTAGAACCGCGACATCTGCTGCAGACACTGGACTTGCTGATGCTGATTTATATGGGGGTGGAAGGCAGGGTGTTCACGACATGTAAGTTCTTCGACATGCTATCTTTTTTATCATTAAAATTGATTCATTTAAAAGGTTTTCTGAAAAAGGCAATAGGCAGATTTCCTAGAAGCAAAGGGGCAGCTGAGGCAATATGATGTCCTCGTGAAAATTAGTCATATGCTGCAATAGAAATGGTGTAAATAAGAGATAGACATTGTCATTTTCTTTTTCGATCACAAAGCTTATGGCATTCCTAAATCAGCCACCTTTTTATTGATTTTATTCAGTATTTTTATTTTTGTCACTTCAGTTTTCGACATGGGCTTGAAGCGTCCTGAATAGGAAAGAAACGCCCCTACAACCTTATGTTGGCTTTTTCCGTCTTTTAATACTTTCACATGCACAGCAGTGACAAGCAAATTATTGTCATAAATTCAACATTAGTCATGGTCAAAGGCTTGACCCATTTATTTCTCACAGCATAGCCGCCATTGTTACAATTTTAGGCTGGTACAACTGTTTCACGCGTTTTATGCTTTCTCATGTCCCAGAATGGCCTGACTTACAACTCCTACTCGGCTTTTCGTAAGTGAAGATGAGTGAGAACTTTTATTTTTACGATTCTCAAATTGGCACTTCAATAAATTTTCATAATAAGCCCTCCAGAACACCATTTATAATTGGCCAAGCTGCATTTCTGACAATATTACAAAAATTATTAATCGATTGTAACAAGAGAAATCTACTATCCTACTACAATGGTCTTTCGGGAGTTAGCTACATTGTCATATATTAATTGGCCAATGTCATGCACAAATAGCAGTGCTAGCTGGGGAATTTTGTTGTTAATATGCTATTATCACCAAACAATTAGCGGTGATTTGGTTTTCCGTTAGGACAAAGGAGTACACAGAACATGACTACGATTCAGATGACAGCAAAAAGGAATTGAGAAATTTAATCAAATCCGAATTTAAAAAAAGAAAGGTGAGTCATCGGTCATTATTAATTGTAGAGGGCGGAATATTTTGAGGGATCATCTATGATTTTCCTACTTTCAAAGGGGCTAGATCAAAAATCATTAAGCAAGATGGATGCCATGATAAATACCAGAATTGACAAGCATCATTTCACCCTGAACATATTTCATTATTCGTTAAAATAAGAAATAAATGGTTTAGTGACTTTTCCTTGGGAAGCCAATTTTCCTACCATACCAGCTGTTTTACTCCTTTGTTGGTACGTTGCTTGGCTTGTTGATTTTTTTAATTTTTGTCATTTCTGTTTATGAGGTAGTCCGTTGGTGTTATGGTCTGCCCAATATGACACCACGCCACAGAGCTGTCGCAGACTTTAAGCATAGCTATAGTCAATATAGCTATAGTCAACAGGGAAGTTTGAAGGTTGCCGTAAAACATTTTTTTTCTAAGCAATATTAATTTCATTCAGGAAATGTGTTGTCTTTCCATGTTATATATAAGGGGCTTCAAAGACATTTTTGTCTAGATTTAGGGGACAAAATCTTAGCTTTGTGAAGCTTGGGAGGCACAAAAATAGCTGCACTCTTCCACAGATATCTGTTGCCTGACCCCCACATTTACTAATGAAAAGTCCCTAGAGTAAAGGCTATTGACATTGCAGTGCTTTACTGACAGAGCATGCGCTTACCATTGTGTTTCTTGACAGCCATTTTTATGCTGCGATGAATTGAAAGTGAAGTTTTGAATTGAAAACTGTTAAGTTCTATGCAGAACAGTATCAAATTATGTTTGAAAATAGGAGCAATTGTTTGTAGGAGCATGGTCAAAAATAAAGTTCCACCAAGAAAATATAAGAAATTTAACCAAATTCATGAGAACATGAATATCTTTTGTTTGGATCATCGTATTAAGTTGAAATTTCTACTCTCCCAATAAGGTGGTTGTGCCAATAGCAAATTTTATGTGGTTCTAAGGTGCCAAATTGTGGCTACACTGATTTTCCTCGGTAGCCACATTATCGCAACTAATTGGAAAATGCAAGCAGCAATGACTTTTTTGGCTGGATAATCCTATTGTTGAAGGCCATAGCACCACCCTATAGGAAAATGTGCGAGAAATCCACACCTGTGTTTAAACAGTTTAATGTCATAGAAATTTTTGCGACATTTTGTGGAGAATTTACGTATTTCTTGGTTGCTTGCTTCCTGCGGGAAAGTTTTAGGTCTAAGTTCCGAAATTGTGGCTACATGACTCGACTCTAGTTGCTGTAAGAATATCCCTTGATAGACGTATGACTTCATAGATTTTGTTTTTTCTTGTTTAAAAATCAATCTTAGAAAAACCTCTTTAAGTATCCTACAGAAAGAATTTGCTGTTCAACAAAGCTAAATATTGCAATTTTGTGGTTAAATATCACCATTAAACAGTGAATACACACTGTGGTATAGATACATACGTATGATGAAATTTTGAGATGTGGCCTCATATATTGCAACTTCTTGTAAGATGTGGCCTATGTTAGAACAAACATGAGTATCTTCTTAACTCATTTTCAGTCCTTGATTCGATGTAAATTATGTGTTGAGAAATTTATGGCTACATTAAAACTCACAACGTTTGCAGCCACAATATTACAACGTATATAGCATGTAGCCACACAAATACAACAAGGATGGACCCTGGCTGCATTTCATGCACGCATTGCAGCAAGACATTGTTGGGAAATCATTTTGTTAAGGGAATGTTTAACTTGGCTTCAGGTTACTATTGAAATATCCTCATGTAGCCGCAATACAGCAGCGTATTGTGAGACGTGAGGTATGTAATGATAAACTTGATTAATTAGCACATCCGACATGGAAATTAGTCAAATTTGTAGCCACAATATTGAGGAATATACATCATTTAGCCAAAAAATACAACATGGATATTTCCTACATGCAGACTATAATCATGCTGCATCAAGACATCGCAAAAATATTAGCCTACTACAATGTCAAAATTATTTTTCCTGGATGAAGCTATATAGCCACAGACAATGTAACCACAATAAAGCAACTCAACTTAAAGGGCCGTAGAACTGCACTTTGTAGCTTCATTTAGCTAATTTTTCATAGAAAAAATGCTTGGGTATTTTTTGAGTCCGAAAAATTTTTTTCTGGTGGTAACATGTAGCCACAAGTTATTGACGTTTTCATGAAGGTGCTTGGAATTGGAGAAAAGTGGACCTTTATCTATGATTACGCTCGTAGTACCTGTAGCTGAATGCTCATGCTTGGTAGAACATCATCAGTTCGGTGTTTAATCTGTGATCAAAGATACTATGTGGCCCTCGACATCTTTATAGTAAGTAGAACATGAGCAGTTTAAATGAGTCTCGTGTTTTTGAATGTAAGACGACATACTAGCATATCCTGCTCATGAAGTCTTCAATGTGTTAGCATAACTTATTGCCCGATAGCTAGGTACACCAAATGGCTTTTCAATATTTTATAAAAACCTATGTGAAGTCAGCACAGTGTTTAAGCTTAGCTTGTTACTCTCTGGGTGGATATTGATGTTGAAAATGAAAATTCTTCTTTCTTCTGTATGCATTCTGATATCATTTTGTGTAGACTACAGACATTGGCTCTAAATCTCTGTCGGAGTTAAGAGTTGAAAAGCAAGAGATGGAACATCAAGGTAAAAAATTATATATGCATCTTTATAATTTGAAAACCACGGCTTTGTCAAGAATTTAGTTGCTGAGATGATGATAATGAGGAATTAATTTTATTATATCAACTTTTATTGTATCCATGCAATGATAGATTTTTTACAACATAAGTCAATTGCTAATTTATGGCGACCTATAACATATATGATTTGGACAAAACATCAAGCCTTAAGGTCTCTCATGGCTTCATTGTCTCTCATGGCTTCATTGTCTCACATGGCTTCATTGTCTCTCATGGCTTCATTGTCTCTCATGGCTTCATTGTCTCTCATGGCTTCATAGTCTCTCATGGCTTCATAGTCTCTCGTGGCTTCATTGTCTCTCATGGCTTCATAGTCTCTCAAGGCTTCATTGTCTCTCATGGCTACATAGTCTCTCATGGCTTCATTGTCTCTCATGGCTTCATTTTCAAAAAATTATATTACGAGTAAAATTAGCTAATAATCCGAGAGTGAATCTGTTTAGAGCCATTATCAACTGCAAATGGAAAAATGAAAATACCTAATGAATGTACAGGAGTGTTAAAGCGCCAGAAGTAGGACGTTTTAGGAAGTATTGGAAAACTTTTTTGAGGATGGAACAGAGAGACGAGAAAGAGTATAGTGGAGTGAGAAGTCAAGCAAGAGCATGAAAGAAGAGGACTGGTGTCATGTACCTGAAAGTTGAATTGATCAGAACTCTTATCTTTTTTATAAAAAGGCAGCAAAGTGTGCATGGTTTTCGTTACAGGTCTTTGGTGGATGGAAGACCCCGATGCTTGATGTTTAGTCCAAATTTATTGATCCTTACGTTCTCTATCCAGTGAGTCAAAAGCCTGTGAGATGTTTTGCCATAGTAAATAGCCTTGCATCCATTACCTTTGAGTTCTGAAATAACGTTAGAGTATCATAATGATGGAAAATGATCTTAAATTGAGTCTGGTTAGACACAATGAATAGATGCTTCGAAAGCTCCAGAAAATAAAATTTTTTTGCAGTAATTAATGTTCCCATCTAAATTGAGCGTTTACGTGCAGCTAAACATCAGTTGTAAAAGTTATACACGTTATTTTTATAAGAAAAAAGTTTATAAGAAAATGAGGCTCAATTTCCAAAATTTAGTGTTTTTGGTTGGCCTAAAATCGATATTTCGTCATTATTGCATTCAAAATGCTATAGATGGAATTCAAATTCAAGTATGCAATATTAATAACGAAATTGTAGACATGTTTGGCCAGTTTGTTTTAGTAAAAGTTAAGAAAGAGTTTAGAAAATCTCAGATTCAATTTCGGAAAAAGTTCAGAAAATTGAGGCTCAGGCAAAATTATGGTTTTCTTATAAAAAAACGTGTACTGAATTTGTAATTTTGCAGCGAAAGCCTCAAGACTTAGAAGTGCTAACAACTTCAAGAAGATTCCAAAGTTACAAGTAAAGGTGAACGTTTGTACAGTTCACTTATTTCTATATCCTGTTTTTCGAGTATCTCATTGGCCATAGGTTGACTGTAGCATGCTTATTAGGCATAACAAACTGCTGATAACCATCTATTGTGCCATATTTAAGCTTCACATACTAACCCGGGCTCACTCCGAATAAAATAACCTCATTTCACTTAACCATAAGTTAGTTTTATTTGTATATTTGTATTTATATATTGTTCGAGATAGAAAGTACATGACATCACTATTTTTAATGCTCATTTTAGAAATGCATGACGGATGGCTTGAGAGATTATTTAGTCTTTTGTTTAAATGCATTTTTGGCATGTATTTTAACTTTATTTATATCCATTCAATTAGCTGTTGCTATAAATACAATGGGATTAGTGAAAGAGATATTACCAATAAATTTACTACATAAGTAACGGAAAATAGTTATGATTATTATTTTTTACCAAGGTTCGAGAGCACTGCTTGGACATGATCGAAAAAGCACTTTCTGAAAACTTTTCACAGTTCAATAGCAGGTATCAACATACAGATCTAGTTTTTCTATTTTCTATTTTCTATTTTCTATTTTCTATTTTCTATTTTCTATCAATTACTCCTTGACAGGGAATAGTAGGAGGGCCTCCGCTTGCAAATTTTTGAAAATTTTGCCACCCATTTCCATTTATGAACCGCCCCCCCCCCCAAATAAGCAATTTTATAGAAAATCAGACCCCTATTTACCTAACACCCTATCCCAACTAAAGATTTCAAAGTTTTAAAAAAGATAAGTAAATATATGGCTTTGTTAACGCAAATCAATATTAACAAGAAAGGATGTCAAAGCAAACTGTAGAAGATAGTAACGAGTACAAGTAAAGATTTGTGGTTACGTTCTAAAAGCAAGTAGGTTTATTTAAAAACTTTTGGTGTCACAATGCAAATTTATACCTTATAATTTTACAATATTAACAACTAAGTTCAATAATTTTCGGCACCAGGCAAATGATAATCTTCGAAAGTGTAAAATATCGAGTTTTTTGCGAAGTTCAGGTCATTTTTACCAGCACTTATTTTAAAATGCGATTTGAGCCTTATGCTTTGTGCCGGGATATGTGATTTTTAGTGGAATATGTGAATATAGGCCGTATGTTCTCGCAATTTTCCCTCGCTGAATACCTCATTTTACTTGTTCTATTTCTGATAATGAGGTGATTTAGAATTTTGACAATTGCAGTTCCTTAATCCTCACGACTGACCTTTCTCCAAAGATGTTTTTGCATTTGGCTCTGAGACTTTTTGTCAGTCATGAAATTCCTTTAATGAGTCATACTGAAAAGAGGGCAATGTTTTTTCGATTTGAGCTTGTTCATACTTGTTGATACTTGATTGATTCATCATGTGGAGGAGCACATTTGGATTTCTTTACACTTTCTCTTTTTTTCTACTTGATTGAAGCATCTAGCGTGCTTCAATCAAAGAACAGAATGAACCATGCCTTTAATTATTGACAAAAAAACAATCTTTGCTTTTTGCAATAGCCCCTTTTGACAAATTCTTAGCTGTTGCTTTTGCATCACTTAGCTTCCTTCTATCTGTACAAATATAGTTTAGATATTTTAAGCTACTGCCCGGTCTGACTTTGGAATATTTGATGGAAATATATTCAGAAACGTTAGAGTTAAAACTTCGTTCGTGCCCATTCAACAGATGCCCATGTTTTGTGTAATCAGCAACAAACTTGGATGACGAATATTTCTAGCAGTTTATTTTCTGTTGTATTCATATCCTGGTTATCCTTTTCCTATATAAATTTTATACCAACACGTAATTCTCCTTCCTTTTTATATTGAATGATATTTACTATCTGTCCTCACTCCTCTAAGCTGTTGCTGTTGCTTTTCCACGTGTTTGTATATTCCACTTTAGTTCACACTCAAAACAGAATAGAGATTTCAACTTGAGAAACAAGACTTTTCTCTAAATGATTATGAGACAGCAAATGCTGTGCATCTCTTCTTCGCTGCCAAGTTTAATCATTGTTTACGATCTTGTATTTGATTTGCATGTTTTGACCCATGTTATGACTTTCTAAGCAACTCTAAGTTTTTTATCAACCCATTTTTCACCCTATTGATCACTCTTTGTTTGCTATATAATGTTACCAATTTATCCATTGGCACCTTTGTAGGACATTGTCTTTCTTGATATTCTCATCAGTGCTCTTTCATATCTGGCCGCCTTTTTTCATGTTCTCTTATACCTCTATTTATTCAAAACTTTTTGTGTGTGCCCCTCTAATATTTGTATTTCTTATATCTCATAGCTTGCTCATTACGTGTCCATTACTTTCATTCCTTCTTTGATACTTTTGATTCAAATAGAGCAATTTTTCTTCTCATGCTCTGGTTGTTTAATTTTAAGAATTTTAGAATTTAGTCGCCTTTGATTTCTGCTTGTTTTTTCTTTTGATATTTGCTGTATTATTTTAAGATGCACTACTTCCCTATATCACTGTATTATGTTACGATACACTACTTCCCTATATCACTGTATTATGTTAAGATACACTACTTCCCTATATCACTGCATTGTGTTAAGATACACTACTTGCCTATATCACGAGCTGCACTATTTTGTACTGGTGTATCCGAAACATCTGGTGTGCTTTGCATTTCTGGTGTGTCAGTAGCATACAGTGCCATCATTCAAATTGGTTTTCCTTTCCATTAGTTAACTGTTGTGCTCTGACCTTCATTTTTTTACCATTCTTTGTGCGTATAAGTGCTGGTCGTCCTTTGTAACTATGCCTTTGGTTTCATATTTTTGCAGTGGTTTAGCAATCGTCGAAAGCATTGCAGTTGATCTGGAATATGAAGTGTTTAGTTCCTGCAGAGTTGCTAGCATCTATAGAATGAATGCTATGAAAAAGGTTTAAAATGCTATATTATTTCTATATTATATTATATTGTATTATATTATATTATATTATATTATATTATATTATATTATATTATATTATATTATATTATGTTATATTTTATTATATTATATCATATTTTATTATATTATATTATATTATATCATATTATATTATTATTATATATTGTTAAATTATTGAATAATATTATTAATATTATTATACTATATATTATTATTATATTATATTAACATATTATTTATACTAGTATTATATTATTGAAGTGCTATATTATTGTAAAATGCTATGTTAAAATGCTATATTATGTTTTTCTTATATGTGATTGTTTGATGGTAATAACATCTTACTGTTCGTTGTGTTATTTTGCATATGAATTAGAAGTGCCTAAATTTAAGATGAGATTGTTGATTTTGCTGATGTCATATACGCATGTTTTTTGTTGCTTAGTAGTTACTGCTTACCTTGGTCTTTCGGACTTACAAGCCTGTTTTTTGAGTTATTTCTATTTTCATTTCAAGACACTGAATTCTTTCTTGTAGATCATCGTAAAGAGAACTTGATTGTGCCCAGATGCTTCTTGCGTTCAAGTGTCTTTCCTTTTTATAGATAATTATGTGTGCATTTATTATCCTTTTTAGGCAAATGAAATTAGGAGTAGGACTAAGGATGGAAAGGTATACAGCACAAGTTCAAATAGTACCTCTACAATGAGCATAGCTGAAACAGCAGCAAAGGTTTGTATCATTACGATCTCGTGAATATGTTCAGCGTTTTGTTTTTGTACAGTTACAAAACTTCAGGACTTTTGCCTAAATTTCGCGTTCTATTTTCCATCTAGAATTTTCTTAAAATACTATTACTCAATAAAACCAAAAAAGTTAGTTAGTAGAAAGAATGAAACACGTAAGCACGTCGAAAATTGACTTAGATTCTCGACTTCTTTGATGTTTCAACAACGTTTTTCCTTTCGTTTTGAAAGTATTAGCAGTTTTCATTTCATTGCTTAACT
The DNA here is from genome assembly GCA_018155075.1 of Cassiopea andromeda. Classification (NCBI taxonomy): domain Eukaryota; kingdom Metazoa; phylum Cnidaria; class Scyphozoa; order Rhizostomeae; family Cassiopeidae; genus Cassiopea; species Cassiopea andromeda. The sequence continues at coordinate 21,496 of WIPJ01002854.1, read as the reverse complement.
GATTCCGAACAGTGACTCCTCGGTAGAAAAAGCTTTATGCTGATTGTGTTTTCCATGTTGGTTTTAGAATTCCAGCATTGTTTATTTCATTGCATATGAAAGGTAGTTGAGAATGCATGAAGGAACGAAGGAATAAATGAATGTTTGAGTGACTGAATGAATGAATATATGAATGAGTGTGAATTAGTTCCATAGATTGTAAGGAATATGTGATCGAATGAACAGCTAAATGAATTTTCATTAAGCAGGAATGATAAGAAAATTACTAGATTTGTGAATAGCTGGAGCATTGATGTAACAAAGTTAAATCAGTGGTCATAGCAACGCCTTAAGAAGCCATCGAAGGAAGAGTTGATGAATGTGAAGACCTACTTAGTCACGCATATGCACTTTTTGTTCCCATTGCTTAGCTTGCTACTGTTTTTTATTTGTAGAATACCATCGAAAGCGAAGATTGCTCGAATGGAATTAGGAGTCAGAGCAGGAAGATCTCTACTGTATTCAAAACTGCTGCTCAGCTATTAGCGGTAGGTAGCCTGTCTTAAGGAGCATAGTTAAATGTTCCTGCATGTCTGTTTTCTTGAACTTTCTGTTCTTGGAGTAAGGACAATTTTGCAGGAGCTAGCCATGAGTACACTTTGAATAAAATACATTAGTTACCTTTGTATTTGATATTTTTCTAGAATTTTCATTCAGTATAATGATATTTGTGCTTTCTAGCAAAGTGCTATAATTTTTTATTTGAAATTTGGGTGTTTTGGTTTCTACACGTCTTTTTTTATGAAAAGCAAACTTCTGGCTTCAGCCTGTATGTTTCTTAATACTTCGTCAAATCGAGCCATAAATATTTCTTAAATTCCTAAGACTTCCACTTGCAATAACAGCCCAGATTAGACAACTGTATGCAAGAAAAAGGATGCTCAGGTTTTGTGAAGCGTGCAATTGATGTTGTTTCTGTTTTTTTTCTAGTCTGATGAAAAATTTTCTCGTAAAAATAGTTTTTTCAAGATAGTATTTGAAACTCAACCAACCAGTGTTTCTTAAATGTTTGTTTATTTTGTTGTTAATTTCAGCCTCATGTTTCCTTTAGACATGTTTCTTATAAAAAAACCGTATATGTCGAAAACAAAGTTTTGCTGTGATTGGCATAAAAGCACGTGATATGTATTCATGTGTCTGAATGGTCTGTTCACCATTCGTCAAGTATTGTTCTTTCTCGTTAGAAGTCAAAAAAGCCAGAGAAAGCAGCAGATGAGGAATGCAAAATCCTGAGGTTTTTTGCTTGCATTTCGATTTGATGTTTTTATGCCTTGCTTTCCTTTAGGTATGCCTATTACTCCCTATTTACTCTATGACCAGCATAGAGAAACTCAATACTTCCTTTAAGGATAAAACTATGACATTCACATGAAAGTTACACTACAGACACCTTTGCTGCACTTTTAGATAGGAACAGAGTATTCAACACAAATTAGCAGTGAATCGCTTCTACTTAACATTCTTAATAAACTCTATGACACAGCGAAACCCTAAATTTAAAAATTAGAATACCCTATTTAAATCCTGATTCTTATTTCGTAATATCTTGGCTTTTTCGTTACTCCCTCCCCTACATTATTGAACCCCAACTGTATCTTTTCATTGCTCAAAGTCTATGGAATGACCACGGATGCTCTCGCTACACAGGCTGCTTTGACTTAGCACCCTAGTAGAATATTGCCCATAATAACCTTAAAGGTTGGACAAAGCTCTTGTGAGCCCTCTCTCAGCATGTTCATTGCATTCTATCATCTCCTCACGCACCAACAACACATTGACAAAAGCCTTCTCTTCAATGACTTTCTACTCTTCATTTCTGTCACTGTTGCCTTTTTCTTTACAATAAGGTCCTGCAATTGTTGAATTGCTTCTTTATTCTCTAGTATTTGTTTTCCATTGCATTCATACATCATCTCCTTCTCCTTCACTGCGCTGCGAATATCTTCCTCTATTGCCTTTAATCTGTTTCTTTTGGCACATAAAGTCTCTTCACATGTGGCAATCTCCAATTCATGCAGCCTTCTACTTCCTTCTAGATCGTCTTCCTGTTTGTCAAGCTCGTTCATCTTCTTCAAAGCAATTTGCTTCATTTCTTTTGCATCTTCGTTCAATTTTCTGCTCTGATATACCACTTTACTTTCTACATCCTTTGTTTTCTCCTCGAATTGATGTACTAGCATTGCTATTTCAGGAATGAGATCCTCCCTGTCTTTAGCATTTCGAATCGCATCTTTGTATAAGTTCTTTATTTCTATCAGTTTCTTCTTTAGATCATTAGCTTCATCTATATAGATTTGCTAAAAATAGAATTATAGATTTTCTCAGATAGTTTATGTCCCAATTTGAAGGAGTGCCAAACGACATCATTCACAACACCTACGACAGACACAGATGGAAGATGTACTCAAGATTGGCCGCCACTGCCTGGAACAGGCTCGGCAATTAGGGAAGGGAAGGAAGTCCTTTGCTTAACCCATCAAATAACTTCAGAACTTCAAATGTGATGAGAATTTAGAACTAAGATAAAATGATTGTAGCGTTTCGCTCTATCTTGCTAATCTCAAGCCGATTGCTACTAAGACCTGAGCGCATTTTGTAGGATGATATTTACTGACAAAAATAACAATTCAGAGGACGATATATAAACAAATATATGTCAATATATTCTAGATTACTTCGATTCTTTGAAGCTCATTTTCGATCTCATTCTCGGAATTCTCTTCTTCCCACCTGATTCTCCCTTGTAGAAATTCACTTTCCCTATAAAGAAAGACGAAAGACATTATATATTTACTCGAAGATTATTGAGTAATCAGTTTCTTCTGATGTAAGATCTTCTTTCAACAACACCACATAAAATCCCTTTACTAAAATGAGTTTACCTTGAGAGACAGTCGTATTCCTTTTGCAATGTATCGTAGTAGTTCATTCCTGGTTTCTTTTCGTTTCTGGTATGCAATGAAGCTCTTCTAATTACAGGATTGAACAGTGTTTCCTCATGTTGCGATTCCCCTTGTCTTTCCAATTCAAGTGTACTGTTAAGCCATTTGTTATTTCGATCTCTTTGCGGACTGTATTGAGAATGGCTGCCGTTTGTACACAAAGAACCAAAGAAATTTGATTGTTCAAAGCGTTGTGTGAATGAATTCATTATTGTAGATACTCTATCTAATTTCTGTGTGGTCGTTCTGAATGAAACAAAACATCTAATTATCAATCCAATCAAGGCCCTTTTATGTAGCTCATAAGAGTCTGTGACGTGATTTAATTTGAATACGACGTCATATATGTTAATCATCTCTAGAACCCAGAGATGCACAGCTTGTTCTAGATGGTATTGTACTATTGGTTGATCATGAAATTATTATTCACTTATTATTCAATTACCCATTCATCTGAATAGTATAGCCAGAATTTGCCCGCCTTGCTTTAGACCCTCATATCGTATGCTTGTAAGACTCTAAAGTTGAATTCGTTACACAGAAATGACGGCAATGAAAATCTTTTCTTGTTAATAAATTGACACTGCATTTATGCAAATTCGTGATTTTACATATGATCGTACAAAGACCGCACACAATAGATGACATCGTTAAGCACCAGCCAGCTCAATTTATTCCTTCTTGAAACTCCATTCTAAGCTGCAACCTCTGCCCCACACTTGGGAAATGGATTGCCAGTAGAGGATCTTTTTGCAATGGCCAGATCCAGCGGAACACTTCCCTAATGAGATAATTTACTCTACCTACTGTCAGGAGGCAGTTCTGGAAGGATCTAGCTCCCATAGATTTTTCTGATTTCTTCATTTATCTCTATTTTTTGAGAATGACTTTGGTTGCTTGAAGTTCTTCCATCCATAATAAATCATTTGTACTATTTCATGGGAGTAATATCAGTTAGTGACTAGTCTTTCATTGACTTTCGCAACACGCGTCACAGTGCTGTTTGAGAAGCAAGTACATTGGGTAGGTCAAGAATTTCAGTCAGCCGTTATTTTGCCAATGCACTTTGATATCATGAAATTCTATATTTGAACAGCCCATGGCTGCAAACATGTACGAAGTTTCTTAAATTTGGGAGGGGGCACGTGCATTGAGAGACATGCTTTCAAAAGCACAAATGGTTACTCTCTAAACTGTATAGGATAAACTTATAAGCTGCATACGGGTACTTTAGTTTTTGAGTTTAGGAAAAGTAGAGGCGCGTTCGTACTGTGCCCCCAGGTTCCTACGCATATACATAGCTAGCCCGTCTGATTTCTCATGCTTGAATCGACCCTGGTGACTATTCACGTAGTTGCACACGGCCGCGACTGAGTTTTTTTACCCATGATGCAAAGCAATATATTAGTTTTGTTTGATTGGATCGTAGTTTTCTCGAGTCACTCTAAACCAAGGCCATTTGACGATCTTTACTTTAATATATTTTTGCTTTTTTTCTTAGTCAAGGTGGCTTTGAAACGGCTTCAGAAACGCTGGCGAAAAGGAAAACAAGCGGGAAAAAGGTTTGAGCATCATTTTTCATGATCAGATTGTAAATACTATTGAAATTAGATTCTCTGGAAAATTTTTAGAAAGTTTGAGAAAACTAGTAGCAAATGAAAGCCTATTTCAATGGCTTTTTTTACCAGCAAATGCATTTTTGGACAGACTTAAAACTGCAGTTCCTCTCCCTGCATCACCACGTATTCATACGTCATTTCCTGTTTGTGCTCATCATAGTATACACTGCATTTTTTACTCAAACTTATATTGCATCATATTGATAAAACTGATAGAAAAACATGTGGTATTGATGTTGTATGTGGAAGCCGCAGCTTTTTAATGAATTGTAGAATAAGACCGAAAACAAAAAGAGTCCACATATTTCTTGAATTTAGCAATTTTGACAACTGATCCGTTGTATCAACTTTTCCATGACAAATACTATTCCATAACAAATATAACTTTGTCCAATTTCGGTATGACTTAGACGATGTAGCTTAAACGGTATGACTTAAACCAGAGGTGGCCAACCCGCTGCTTGCGAGCCGCATTCGGCTGTTTGTCTGGTTTCATGCGGCTCTTTTGCTCATATTAAAGTGTGGGCTTCTTATACATGTCTACTTCATTTGAGTTTAAAAAGATATGACCGTATAAGAGTGATGGGGGTAATGCTCATGTGCCCCCATGAGTTTGATGTGGGTGACTCTATGGCTCTTTGCTGTATGACAGTAAAGAATGCGGCTCTTAGCTTCTCACTGGTTAGCCACCCTTGACTTAGATTGATAGAAAAACATTGTTAGATTTTTTCCGTTTTGTCACTGGAGTAGCCAAATGCATTTTTGCTATTCCATGTACTAACTTGGATGGTAGAGCTTTCTTCAGTTTTCAAATGCAGGGGGGGCCTATTTCTGAGACGCCCGTTTGGATATTGAGTTTTTATTTTTTGTTTTTTCTTTTTTCTTTACTATAGGTTTGTTTTATATATTTATGAGATTATTTTAAAAAGCTGTCATAGATGCAACTCTATTCATTAATGTCCTTTCCAGCTATGACAAGTTTTGAAAATTGAACCTGTAGTCTGTTGTATCCATTTTCATCTATGCTTAAAAAGATTATATTTGATATTTTGTTGTTCAATTCCATTGCTAGGAAAACATGATATGTATTTTATGTCTTTTATCCGTCAGGTGAGCTTTATGCCTCCACTGAAAAAAAGAAAGAAGTCTGCAAATGAAAGTAAAGATGTCATTGCTAACAAGGACAAAGTTGAAGCATTTATCAAACCTCGTTTCCAGAAAACGGTTAATAGTGCTCTAAATAGAAACAGCAAAGGACAAATGAAGATTCCTTTTGTCAAATCTAAGCCTTTGAAGCATGGCAAAATGGTGGAAGAGAGTAGTCCCATTCACAATGTTGTTGTACCGGACACAGTTTTCATACCAAGCAGTGACTTTGGAGTTCATGAATTCTACCAAACTCCTGGACCAGATCACCTTGGTGATAGTACCAAGAGCAAAAAGTCTGATTCGTGTTTTTTTGGTGAAGATAATAATGAATTTTTAATGAAAAAGGACATAGATGATAGCAGTCTCGAAAATGAAGCCGATTCTGTTGTTGAGAGTATCCATCATAGAAAGATAACTCAAAGCTCAAACCCGACCTGCATTTCGAGTAAACTTACGATTAAAAACTGGAAAGAAATCGATAACGATATATCTGTCCTTGAAACTTATGGTGTTGTTATTAGCGATACCAACGAAGATGTCCCTTCAAAGGTTGATGAAAAAGAGAAGAAAGGAAGGACTTGTAGCGAACCTTCAAATGATACATCCGAACTTCGAAGCACGTTAGTACGCGTGAATAATGCAGAAGTTTTTGAAAGAAATAACGCGCCAGTTGCTACGAATTATTCAGACAAATCTACTTTTGAATACTCTCAATCCGAAAAGCAAGCATTGGTATCCCAAAATGTTTGTGTCAAAGGAGAACCCATGCTTGGAGACCTAGCGTATGTAGAACAACACAATTCTATTTTGGCTGAAGATAACGTAGAACAAAATCAATCACGCTCTCAGTCAGACTTTAGACATCAGAGGAATGCTAAGTTGATAAGCTCGAATTGTGACAGCCTTCTTGAAAGTAATGACATTGAAATAGTAGAATCACGTGAAACTGGAAACGGTATACGTAGTTCTGGAAGCAGGCTGCATCCTAGTAGTGGCAAATCCATTGAAAAGAACGTAAGCGAGCCTAAAGACAGAATTAACATTGTTGCAGCAGTTGTTGTGAAAATTTTGTCTAATTACCATCAAAGTAAGAGAATTGCTAATAAAGTGAGTTGAAACGTATATATTTCATTGTTTCTATTGGTGTCATTTTTTACGTTCTAGGATTTGGAAATCTCTGAAGATACAGCTTCTTGCTGTACAGAAAAAGCACATTTCTTGTGTTTGATTGAGATACAGTTTTTGTTATCCTAAATATGTTTTACCATTAATGTTAGTATTCATTGGCAACCACAATTTATGCACACAAGTTATATTTTTATTATTGCATTTGATATGATGAAGTTAGTCTTGAATGTTTTGTAAGAAGCTCACAATGGCATAAAAATATGTTTTTGGGTGTTTTGCACAGGCCTTATTCAAGCTTTTAGCAAGAAAAGTATCACAGCAAATAGCGAAGGAAGATTCCAATGACTGTAAGTAGTTTGATATAATTACCAACATCTACATAAGTTTTCATGTTTCTGCTACGTTTCATTTCGGTTGATATAAAATAACGTTGTCCAGCACACAGCTTACTGGCTGTAGTGTTGCCCACAATTTGATCTACTGTAGTCCGCACTGAGACCAAATGTGATAGACATGTATTTATATTGATATTTGGGTACGCAACAGACAGTGAACTTCCAATTATGATCTAAGGATGAAAGTAACCCTCAATCTGTTCTAAACTTTAGAATGGCCTTCCTTGACAAAATATTGAAAGGCCCTAGCATAGAAATTCAGTGGAATGCAAAAATGGAAGAAATATTGAAAGAATGGAAAGTAACAGAAGAACGAATAATAATTGCAAAAGCTTGATTGAAAGAATAAAAAGTAAATAAAAAGATTAATAAGCTTTTTTGTATACTACTTTAGTATGCAGAACAATGCCCGGAGAGTATAAAGATAGTAGAGAATTGTTTCGGATGTAATTTAAAGGGTAAAGAGTTTAAAGAGAAGCATTAAAGCAGGTGGAAATTATTGGAAAGAAATTGAGTCAAGGAGAAAGAGGGCATGGAACAAGGGAAGAGAGT
>WIPJ01002854.1:0-12720 GCA_018155075.1 Cassiopea andromeda | reverse complement strand
GTATTCTCCGGGCATTGTTCTGCATACTAAAGTAGTATACAAAAAAGCTTATTAATCTTTTTATTTACTTTTTATTCTTTCAATCAAGCTTTTGCAATTATTATTCGTTCTTCTGTTACTTTCCATTCTTTCAATATTTCTTCCATTTTTGCATTCCACTGAATTTCTATGCTAGGGCCTTTCAATATTTTGTCAAGGAAGGCCACTCTAAAGTTTAGAACAGATTGAGGGTTACTTTCATCCTTAGATCATAATTGGAAGTTCACTGTCTGTTGCGTACCCAAATATCAATATAAATACATGTCTATCACATTTGGTCTCAGTGCGGACTACAGTAGATCAAATTGTGGGCAACACTACAGCCAGTAAGCTGTGTGCTGGACAACGTTATTTTATATCAACCGAAATGAAACGTAGCAGAAACATGAAAACTTATGTAGATGTTGGTAATTATATCAAATTACTTACAGTCATTGGAATCTTCTTTCGCTATTCGCTGTGATACTTTTCTTGCTAAAAGCTTGAATAAGGCCTGTGCAAAACACCCAAAAACATATTTTTATGCTATTGTAAGCTTCTTACAAAACATTCAAGACTAACTTCATCATATCAAATGCAATAATAAAAATATAACTTGTGTGCATAAATTGTGGTTGCCAATGAATACTAACATTAATGGTAAAACATAATTAAAACATAATTAGGATAACAAAAACTGTATCTCAATCAAACACAAGAAATGTGCTTTTTCTGTACAGCAAGAAGCTGTATCTTCAGAGATATCCAAATCCTAGAACGTAAAAAATGACACCTATAGAAACAATGCAATATATACGTTTCAACTCACTTTATTAGCAATTCTCTTACTTTGATGGTAATTAGACAAAATTTTCACAACAACTGCTGCAACAACGTTAATTTTGTCTTTAGGCTCGCTTACGTTCTTTTCAATGGATTTGCCACTACTAGGATGCAGCCTGCTTCCAGAACTACGTATACCGTTTCCAGTTTCACGTGATTCTACTATTTCAATGTCATTACTTTCAAGAAGGCTGTCAGAATTCGAGCTTATCAGCTTAGCATTTCTCTGATGTCTAAAGTCTGACTGAGAGCGTGATTGATTTTGTTCTACGTTATCTTCAGCCAAAATAGAATTGTGTTGTTCTACATGCGCTAGGTCTCCAAGCATGGGTTCTCCTTTGACACAAACATTTTGGGATACCAATGCTTGCTTTTCGGATTGAGAGTATTCAAAAGTAGATTTGTCTGAATAATTCGTAGCAACTGGCGCGTTATTTCTTTCAAAAAATTCTGCATTATTCACGCGTACTAACGTGCCTAGAAGTTCGGATGTATCATTTGAAGGTTCGCTACAAGTCCTTTCTTTCTTCTCTTTTTCATCAACCTTTAAAGGGACATCTTCGTTGGTGTCGCTAATAACAACACCATACGTTTCAAGGACAGATATATCGTTATCGATTTCTTTCCAGTTTTTGATCGTAAGTTTACTCGAAATGCAGGTCGGGCTTGAGCTTTGAATGATCTTTCTATGATGGACAACAGAATCGACTTCATTTTCGAGACTGCTATCATCTATGTCCTTTTTCATTAAAAATTCATTATTAGCTTCACCACAAAAACACGAATCAGACTTTTTGTTCTTGGTACTATCACCAAGGTGATCTGATCCAGGAGTTTGGTGGAATTCATGAACTCCAAAGTCACTGCTTGGTATGAAAACTGTGTCCGGTACAATAACATTGTGAATGGGACTACTCTCTTCCACCATTTTGCCATGCTTCAAAGGCTTAGATTTGACAAAAGGAATCTTCATTTGTCCTTTGTTGTTCCTATTTGGAGCACTAGTAACCGTCTGTTGGAAACGAGGTTTGATAAATGCTTCAACTTTGTCCTTGTTAGCAATGACATCTTTACCTTCATTTGCAGACTTCTTTCTTTTTTTCAGTGGAGGCATAAAGCTCACCTGACGGATAAAAGACATAAAATACATATCATGTTTTCCTAGCAATAGAATTGAACAACAAAATATCAAATATAATCGTTTTAAGCATAGACCAAAATGGATACAACAGACTACAGGTTAAATTTTCAAAACTTGTCATAGCTGGAAAGGACATTAATGAATAGAGTTGCATCTATGACAGCTTCTTACAATAATCTCATAAATATATATAACAAACCTATAGTAAAGAAAAAAGAAAAAACAAAAAATAAACAACTCAATATCCAATCGGGCGTCTCAGAAATAAGCCCCCTGCATTTGAAAACTGAAGAAAGCTCTACCATCCTAGTTAGTACATGGAATAGCAAAAATGCATTTGGCTACTCCAGTGACAAAACGGAAAAAATCTAACAATGTTTTTCTATCAGTCTAAGTCAGGGGTGGCCAACCAGAGAGAAGCTAAGAGCCGCATTCTTTACTGTCATACAGCAAAGAGCCATAGGCTACGTTTACACGGGGCCGGCCGAATATTTGAGCGGCCAAATATTAGGTCGGTTACGCAGCCGACCAAAAAAACGGTCGCTTAGGCATTGCGTTCACACGGGGCCGGTCAGTCAAGTTCATGACACGCGTATAGTATGAATTGTGCCAAATCTACTTCTCATTCAATCAGACGAGTTTGCAAACGTGAGGAACTGGCGTACAAAAGAAAAAGAAAGTGAAATGAATTTCATTCTGGCTGAGGAAAGCGCATGGTGGAAGTTGTCTGAGGGTATAGTAACCATCGAAGCAGTACCTACTACATTTGCTATTACATTCAAAACCGACATCAGAGTTTAAATTAGTCCACGACATCATTCATCCATGCTTTTATTTACCCATTAACGGTTGCGAAACGTACCATGGCAAACTACTAGTAACTTTCTTGGAGTGAAAACTCATTAAAAACAATCTGTCATTTACTAAAGGCCTCTTGATCGCATAGTTACACCCTCCTTGTGTTACTGTGCAAATATTCAGCCGGCAAAAGTCGTTCACGCGGGGCCGTTCGCGAACTTGACCGGCCTAGTTCCAAAGAAGGTCGCTTTCCTAAGCGGCCGAATATTTGCACGCCTAGGTGACCTAATTTGAGGTCGGTTAGCCGGCCCCGTGTGAACGGTACGCCTAAGTGGCCAAATATTTGACCGACCAAATATTCGGTCGGCCCCGTGTAAACGCTGCCATAGAGTCACCCACATCAAACTCATGGGGGCACATGAGCATTACCCCCATCCTTTTCTCTTATACGGTCATATCTTTTTAAACTCAAATGAAGAAGACATGTATAAGAAGCCTACACTTTAATATGAGTCAAAGAGCCGCATGAAACCAGACAAACAGCCGAATGCGGCTCGCAAGCAGCGGGTTGGCCACCTCTGGTTTAAGTCATACCGTTTAAGCTACATCGTCTAAGTCATACCGAAATTGGACAAAGTTATATTTGTTATGGAATAGTATTTGTCATGGAAAAGTTGATACAACGGATCAGTTGTCAATATTGCTAAATTCAAGAAATATGTGGACTCTTTTTGTTTTCGGTCTTATTCTACAATTCATTAAAAAGCTGAGGCTTCCACTTACAACATCAATACCACATGTTTTTCTATCAGTTCTATCAATATGATGCAATATAAGTTTGAGTAAAAAATGCAGTGTATACTATGATGAGCACAAACAGGAAATGACGTATGAATACGTGGTGATGCAGGGAGAGGAACTGCAGTTTTAAGTCTGTCCAAAAATGCATTTGCTGGTGAAAAAAGCCATTGAAATAGGCTTTCATTTGCTACTAGTTTTCTCAAACTTTCCAAAAATTTTCCAGAGAATCTAATTTCAATAGTATTTACAATCTGATCATGAAAAATGATGCTCAAACCTTTTTCCCGCTAGTTTTCCTTTTCGCCAGCGTTTCTGAAGCCGTTTCAAAGCCACCTTGACTAAGAAAAAAAGCAAAAATATATTAAAGTAAAGATCGTCAAATGGCCTTGGTTTAGAGTGACTCGAGAAAACTACGATCCAATTAAACAAAACTAATATATTGCTTTGCATCATGGGTAAAAAAAACTCAGTCGCGGCCGTGTGCAACTACGTGAATAGTCACCAGGGTCGATTCAAGCATGAGAAATCAGACGGGCTAGCTATGCATATGTGTAGGAACCTGGGGGCACAGTACGAACGCGCCTCCACTTTTCCTAAACTCAAAAACTAAAGTACCCGTATGCAGCTTATAAATTTATCCTATACAGTTTAGAGAGTAACCATTTGCGCTTTTGAAAGCTTGTCTCTCAATGCACGTGCCCCCTCCAAAATTTAAGAAACTTCGTACATGTTTGCAGCCATGGGCTGTTCAAATATAGAATTTCATGATATCAAAGTGCATTGGCAAAATAACGGCTGACTGAAATTCTTGACCTATCCCAATGTACTTGCTTCTCAAACAGCACTGTGACGCGTGTTGCGAAAGTCAATGAAAGACTAGTCACTAACTGATATTACTCCCATGAAATAGTACAAATGATTTATTATGGATGGAAGAACTTCAAGCAACCAAAGTCATTCTCAAAAAATAGAGATAAACGAAGAAATCAGAAAAATCTATGGGAGCTAGATCCTTCCAGAACTGCCTCCTGACAGTAGGTAGAGTAAACTATCTCATTAGGGAAGTGGTCCGCTGGATCTGGCCATTGCAAAAAGATCCTCTACTGGCAATCCATTTCCCAAGTGTGGGGCAGAGGTTGCAGCTTAGAATGGAGTTTCAAGAAGGATGTCATCCATTGTGTGCGGTCTTTGTACGATCATATGTAAAATCACGAATTTGCATGAATGCAGTGTCAATTTATTAACAAGAAAAGATTTTCATTGCCGTCATTTCTGTGTAACGAATTGAACTTTAGAGTCTTACAAGCATATGATATGAGGGTCTAAAGCAAGGCGGGCAATTCTGGCTATACTATTCAGATGAATGGGTAATTGAATAATAAGTGAATAATAATTTCATGATCAACCAATAGTACAATACCATCTAGAACAAGTTGTGTACCTCTGGGTTCTAGAGATGATTAACATATATGACGTCATATTCAAATTAAATCACGTCACAAACTCTTATGAGTTACATAAAAGGGCCTTGATTGGATCGATAATTAGATGTTTTGCTTCATTCAGAACGAGCACACAGAAATTAGATAGAGTATCTACAATAATGAATTCATTTACACAACGCTTTGAACAATCAAATTTCTTTGGTTCTTTGTGTACAAACGGCAGCCATTCTCAATACAATCCGCAAAGAGATCGAAATAACAAATTGCTTAACAGTACACTTGAATTTGAAAGACAAGGGGAATCGCAACATGAGGAAACACTGTTCAATCCTGTAATTGGAAGAAAGTCATTGCATACCAGAAACGAAAAGAAACGAGGAATGAACTACTACGATACATTGCAAAAGGAATACGACTCTCAAGGTAAACTCATTTTAGTAAAGGGATTTTATGTGGTGTTGCTGAAAGAAGATCTTACATCAGAAGAAACTGATTACTCAATGATCTTCGAGTAAATATATGATGTCTTTCGTCTTTCTTTATAGGGACAGTGAATTTCTACAAAGGAGACTCAGGTGGGAAGAAGAGAATTCCGAGAATGAGATCCAAAATGAGCTTCAAAGAATCGAAGTAATCTAGAGTATATTAACATATATTTGTTTATATACTGTCCTCTGAATTGTTATTTTTGTCAGTAAATATCATCCTACAAAATGCGCTCAGGTCTTAGTAGCAATCGGCTTGAGATTGGCAAGATAGAGCGAAACGCTACGATCATTTTATTTTTGTTCTAAATTCTCATCACATTTGACGGTCCAAAGTTATTTGATGGGTTAAGCAAAGGACTATTTAACATTGATTTCGCTTGAAGTTTTAAGGATACATTGAAAACCCCGGTTTAGACCATAAAAGTTCACCTACATAAAAGCTTCTAGCAGACACATTATTTCAGTAGTGCAATGGCTTTCTTCTAAATTCATTAGAAGGACTAACATGGCTTTTAAGCATAAAGCAACATATCTACATCAGGGCTCACCAACCTACGTCCCCCGGCCAGATCCGGTACCAGCTACCACCCAATCCGGCCACAGTGCTTGCGGAAAAATTTTACCTATTTTTGAAGTAATATGATGTTTTGAGAATGTGTTAATATTTGCTTTACAATTTGTGGTCTTTTTAGTCCGCCCATCTCATGTTTTTCCATAGCAGAGCCCAAACTGAACTACACTTTGCAAAATGGGACTCTGTATTGCCAGCACCTGGCCTGGGGTGAAGACATTGAGAAGTGTATGGAGTGTGAAACTCCCCTTCAAAAGCCTTCATTTTGTCGTGCAAATGGAAAGTAAGATGTTGCTAAATGTCCGGCAAAACAAAAGACTATTAATTTCTTAATTTCCTACTTTGTCAAAAGACTTTGCTAGCCAAAAGGAGGAGCTTTTTGTCTGATATTATCTTCGCTTCCTATGGCGATTAACATCCACTACCCGTGCTATGCACGAGCAATAGTTGGCGCTTCTCAAAAATATTGTTCTTTGCAACGTAGCGACAGAGCCTTCAGCGCATTCTATGTAGCCCACTCTGGAAATATGCGGCATGAGGTCGCTTTCTTCTTGGTGTTGACGTACAAGCAATTGACACCCAAAAGGAGAGGTCGGGGGAACTTTTCCCTTTCTAGTTCCAAGTCTGTAAATTCAATGAAGTCAGTTTGAGGGATCAATTTTTCCCTGTCGATAAAAATTTCAATCATCAAAACAAGCCATGTTCTGTTTCGAAAAGGGGCGTTTTCCAACGTTTTAGAGGACGTGCTCCTAAAGAATTTTTCTGGGGGTAAGCCCCGAACTCCGTTTCCCTTGACTTCTTCCCTGCCCTAATACCACATCATTGTTAGCGTCATCATCAAGCAGTGCGAAAATGCTTCTCCCAAACCACAAAATATAAATTGAAAGCGCCCCTATCAAGAATGTTCTCAATAGAACTTTCATTGGGCAGTGACCAAAATGTCCGCCAAAATCTTATACATTGCACAAAGAAAAAAGCTCGTTCCGTTCCTTCATCTGGCCCCAGCAACAGTGTTGTGTAGGGAATTTGGACCCGAAACCCAAAAAGGTTGGTGACCCCTGATCTACATTGAATATGAAAATATGGTTTCTTCATCCACTTAAATCACAATTAACTATCTGAGAAAATCTATAATTCTATTTTTAGCAAATCTATATAGATGAAGCTAATGCTCTAAAGAAGAAACTGATAGAAATAAAGAACTTATACAAAGATGCGATTCGAAATGCTAAAGACAGGGAGGATCTCATTCCTGAAATAGCAATGCTAGTACATCAATTCGAGGAGAAAACAAAGGATGTAGAAAGTAAAGTGGTATATGAGAGCAGAAAATTGAACGAAGATGCAAAAGAAATGAAGCGAATTGCTTTGAAGAAGATGAACGAGCTTGATAAAAAGGAAGACGATCTAGAAGGAAGTAGAAGGCTGCATGAATTGGAGATTGCCACATGTGAAAAGACTTTATGTGCTAAAAGAAACAGATTAAAGGCAATAGAGGAAGATATGCGCAGCGCAATGAAGGAGAAGGAGATGATGTATGAAAGCAATGGAAAACAAATGCTAGAGAATAAAGAAGCAATTCAACAATTGCAAGACCTTATTGTAAAGAAGAAAGCAACAGTGACAGAAATGAAGAGAAGAAAGTCATTGAAGAGAAGGCTTTTGTCAATATTTTGTTGGGGTGTGAGGAGATGATAGAATGCAATGAACATGCTGAGAGAGCGCCCACAAACGCTTAGGCCAACTTAAAAACATAGTGGGCAATATTCTACTAGGGTGCTAAGTCAAAGCAGCCTGTGTAGCGAGAGCATCCGTGGTCATTCCATAGACTTTGAGCAATGAAAAGATACAGTTGGGGTTCAATAATGTAGGGGAGGGAGTAACGAAAAAGCCAAGATATTACGAAATAAGAACCAGGTTTTAAATAGGGTATTCTAATTTTTAAATTTAGGGCTTTCACTGTGTAATAGAGTTTATTAAGAATATTAAGTAGAAACAATTCATTGCCAATTTGTGTAGAATACTCTGTTCCTATCTAAAAGTGCAGCAAAGGTGTCTGTAGTGTAACTTTCATGTGAATGTCATAGTTTTATCCTTAAAGGAAGTAGTGAGTTTCTCTATGCTGGTCATAGAGTAAATAGGGAGTAATAGACATACCTAAAGGAAAGCAAGGCATAAAAATATCAAATCGAAATGCAAGCAAGAAACCTCAGGATTTTGCATTCTTCATCTGCTGCTTTCTCTGGCTTTTTTGACTTCTAACGAGAAAGAAGAATACTTGACGAATGGTGAACAGACCATTCAGACACATGAATACATATCACGTGCTTTTATGCCAATCACAGCAAAATTTTGTTTTCGACATATACGGTTTTTTTATAAGAAACATGTCTAAAGGAAACATGAGGCTGAAATTAAGAACAAAATAAACAAACATTTAAGAAACACTGGTTGGTTGAGTTTCAAATACTATCTTGAAAAAACTGTTTTTACGAGAAAATTTTTCATCAAACTAGAAAAAACAGAAACAACATCAATTGCACGCTTCACAAAACCTGAGCATCCTTTTTCTTGCATACAGTTGTCTAATCTGGGCTGTTATTGCAAGTGGAAGTCTTATGAATTTAAGAAACATTTATGGCTCGATTTGACGAAATATTAAGAAACATCCAGGCTGAAGTCATAAGTTTGCTTTTCATAAAAAAGACGTGTAGAAACCAAAACACCCAAATTTCAAATAAAAAATTATAGCACTTTGTTAGAAAGCACAAATATCGTTATACTGAATGAAAATTCTAAAAAAATATCAAATACAAAGGTAACTAATATATTTTATTGAAAGTGTACTCATGGCTAGCTCCTGCAAAATTGTCCTTACTCCAAGAACAGAAAGTTCAAGAAAACAGACATGCAGGAACATTTAACTATGCTCCTTATGATAGGCTACCTACCGCTAATAGCTGAGCAGCAGTTTTGAATACAGTAGAGATCTTCCTGCTCTGACTCCTAATTCCATTCGAGCAATCTTCGCTTTCCATGGTATTCTACAAATCAAAAACAGTAGCAAGCTAAGCAATGGGAGCAAAAAGTGCATATGCGTGACTAAGTAGTTCTTCACATTCATCAACTCTTCCTTCGATGACTTCTTAAAGCGTTGCTATGACCACTGATTTAACTTTGTTACATCAATGCTCCAGCTATTCACAAATCTAGTAATTTTCTTATCATTCCTGCTTAATGAAAAAATCATTTAGCCATTCATTCGATCACATATTCCTTACAATCTATGGAACCAATTCACACTCATTCATATATTCATTCATTCAGTCACTCACACATTCATTTATTCCTTCGTTCCTTCATGAATTCTCAACTACCTTTCATATGCAATGAAATAAACAATGCTGGAATTCTAAAAGCAACATGGAAAACACAATCAGCATAAAGATTTTTCTACCGAGGAGTCACTGTTCGGAATCAGTTAAGCAATGAAATGAAAACTGCTAATACTTTCAAAACGAAAGGAAAAACGTTGTTGAAACATCAAAGAAGTCGAGAATCTAAGTCAATTTTCGACGTGCTTACGTGTTTCATTCTTTCTACTAACTAACTTTTTTGGTTTTATTGAGTAATAGTATTTTAAGAAAATTCTAGATGGAAAATAGAACGCGAAATTTAGGCAAAAGTCCTGAAGTTTTGTAACTGTACAAAAACAAAACGCTGAACATATTCACTAGATCGTAAAGATACAAACCTTTGCTGCTGTTTCAGCTATGCTCATTGTAGAGGTACTATTTGAACTTGTGCTGTATACCTTTCCATCCTTAGTCCTACTCCTAATTTCATTTGCCTAAAAAGGATAATAAATGCACACATAATTATCTATAAAAAGGGAAGACACTTGAACGCAAGAAGCATCTGGGCACAATCAAGTTCTCTTTACGATGATCTACAAGAAAGAATTCAGTGTCTTGAAATGAAAATAGAAATAACTCAAAAAACAGGCTTGTAAGTCCGAAAGACCAAGGTAAGCAGTAACTACTAAGTAACAAAAAACATGCGTATATGACATCAGCAAAATCAACAATCTCATCTTAAATTTAGGCACTTCTAATTCATATGCAAAATAACACAACGAACAGTAAGATGTTATTACCATCAAACAATCACATATAAGAAAAAAATAATTTAGCATTTTAATATAGCATTTTACAATAATATAGCACTTCAATAATATAATACTAGTATAAATAATACATTAATACAATATAATAATAATATATAGTATAATAATACTAATAATATTATTCAGTAATTTAATATTATTTAATAATAATATAATATAATATAATATGATATAATATAATATAATATAATATAATATAATATAATATAATATAATATAATATAATATAATATAATATAATATAATATAATATAAAAATAATATAGCATTTTAAACCTTTTTCATAGCACTCATTCTATAGATGCTAGCAACTCTGCAGGAACTAAACACTTCATATTCCAGATCAACTGCAATGCTTTCGACGATTGCTAAACCACTGCAAAAAGATGAAATCAAGGGCATCGTTACAAAGGACGACCAGCACTTATACGTACAAATAATGTTAAAAAAATGAAGGTCAGAGCACAACAGCTAATTAATGGAAAGGAAAAACCAATTGGAATGATGGCGATGTATGCTACTGACACACCAGAAATGCAAAGCACACCAGATGTTTCGGATACATTACATCCATCATCCATCCATCAGGTGCCCTGCTTCGTAGCGTCGGCGATCATTTCTCTCCACACATCTCGATCCTAGTGCAGCTCGTGATATAGGCAAGTAGTGTATCTTAACATAATACAGTGACATAGGGAAGTAGTGTATCTTAACATAATACAGCAAATATCAAAAGAAAAAACACACAGAAATCAAAGGCGACTAAATTCTAAAATTTTTAAAATTAAACAACCAGAGCATGAGAGGAATAATTGCTCTATTTGAATCAAAGTTATCAAAGATGGAATGAAAGTAGTGGACAAGTAATGAGCAAGCTATGAGATATAAACAATACAAATATTAGAGGGGCAAACACAAAAAGTTTTGAATAAATAGAGATATAAGAGAAAATGAAAAAGGCGGCCAGATATAAAAGAGCATTGATAAGAATATCAAGAAAGACAATGTCCTACAAAGGTGTCTATGGAGAAATTGGTAACATTATATAGCAAACAAAGAGTGATCCATATGGTGAAAAATGGGTTGATAAACAACTTAGAGCTGCTTAGAAAGTTATAGCATGGGTCAAAACATGCAAATCAAATACAAGATCGTAAACAGTGATTAAACTTGGCAGTGAAGAAGAGGTGCATAGCATCTGCTGTCTCATAATCATTTAGAGAAAAGTCTTGTTTCTCAAGTTGAAATCTCTAATCTGTTTTGAGTGTGAACTAATGTGGAATATACAAACACGTGGAACAGCAACAGCTTAGAGGAGTGAGGAGAGATGGTAAATATCATTCAATATAACAAGGAAGGACAATTACGTGTTGGTATAAAATTCATATAGGAAAAGGATATCCAGGATATGAATACAACAGAAACTAAACTGCCAGGAATATTCGTCATCCAAGTTTGTTGCTGATTAAACAGAACATGGGTATCTGTTGAATGGGCACAAACGAAGTTCTAACTCTAACGTTTCTGAACATATTTCCATCATATAGTCAAAAGTCAGACAGGGCAGTAGCTTAAAATATCTAAACTATATTTGTGTAGATAGAAGGAAGCTAAGTGATGCAAAAGCAAAAGCTAAGAATTTGTCAAAAGGGGCTATTGCAAAGAGCAAAGATTGTTTTATTGTCAATAATAAAATGCATACTACATTCCGTTCTTTGATTGAAGCACGCTAGATGCTTCAATCAAGTAGAAAAAAAGAGAAAGTGTAAAGAAATCCAAATATGCTCCTCCACATGATGAATCAATCAAGCATCAACAAGTATGAACAAGCTCAAATCGAAAAAACATTGCCCTCTTTTCAGTATGAATCATTACAGGAATTTCATGACTGACAGAAAGTTTCAGAGCTAAATGCAAGAACATCTTTGGAGAAAAGTCAGTCGTGAGGATTAAGGATTGTCAAAATTCTAAATCACCTCATTATCAGAAATAGAAGAAGTAAAACGAGGTATTCAGCGAGGGAAAATTGCGAGCACTTAAGGCCTATATTCACATGTTCCACTAAAAATCAGGTATCCCAGCACAAAGCATAAGCTTCAAATCGCACTTTTAAATAAGTGCTGGTAAAAATGACCTGAATTTCGCAAAAAAAAACTCGACTTTTTACAATTTCGAAGATTATCATTTGCCTGGTGCCGAAAATTTGCATGTGACTTTAGAAACTCTCGTCCAATTAAGATTTGAGCCCTATGCTTCGTCACAATAAACCGCCATTTCCATATACTTTGACACATCACATTTACATAACTCGTTTCTATATTACACCGATATATCCATTTTGTTGTTAAACATATGTCTTCTCTTTGGCACCGAATAGTGGGGGGTATAAGAAAGATGGGGGGATTACATTTTTGCAAAAAAGCATAAAT
>WIPJ01002852.1:37318-48987 GCA_018155075.1 Cassiopea andromeda | reverse complement strand
AGGTACTTAGCATTATCTAACCTCTTCATGGTATTCCCTTCCAGCCTTACATATCCTTTGCTTTCATCGTTGAAACTTTAGTATTCTGTTTTCAACCTGCTGACATTTAATCCTCTGTCCTCTAAGGCTCTTCTCCAACACTCTGTTTTTCAATCGACCTCTTCCCTGCTATTACAGCATATGACTAGATCATCAGCAAATAGCATACACCATGGGGCCTGGTCTTGTATTTCCCTCCACATTACATCCATGGCAAGAGCAATCAGATAAGGGCTAACTGACAAACCCTGGTGAAGTCCCACCCGCATATTTATCCACCTTGTCAACACAACACTGCTTCGCTCTTTAGTTCTTGCTCCCCCGTGTTTGTCTTGCGCAATTCTTACGTATTTTTCTGGAACCTCTTTTCTCTCATGCATCCTCACACTTCTTGTCGCGGCGCATGGTGGTATCCCTTTTCTAAATCAATAAACACACAATGTAAACCTTTTCCCTTTTCTATGTGTTTCTCCATTGTCTGTTTCTAGGCAAACGTCGCGTCCATAGTTCCTTTCCCACTCATAAACCCAAACTGCTTCTCCCCAATCGATGTTTCCTCCCTCAACCTGCTTTCAATAACCTTTTCCCATATCTTCATCTTATAGGACATCCGCTTTATCCCCCTATAGCTCTCACATACCTGGATGTCACCTTTAGCTTTATATATGGGAGCAATAACACTATCCTTCCATTCTTGTGGTATCTTTTCCTCCTGCTCGATGTATTCTATCAGATCCCACAACATATCTATTCCCTCCTCCCTAAAACTCTTCCAAACCTCTACTGGGATGTTATCTGGTCCTGTTGCTTTACCATTCCTCTAACCGCTTTCACTACTTCTTCTCTCGTTATACATGATGTTAAACCCTAAATTGGCTCTCCATCTCCATACACCATAATAGGATTCTTCTCATTCAGCAGATGTTCAAACTAGTCTCCCCACGATTCTTTAATCTTATGTTCATCATTGGATATTTTTCCTCTTTCATCCTTGATCTGCTCAATTTGAGTGAAATTCTAGGATGCCTTATCTCGGGCTTTCGCTATTCTATACAATTTCCTCTCTCCCTCTGGTGATTCTATGTCTTCCTACACTTCTCTCTATGCCAAGGCCCCCTTTTTCGCTTGTTGAGGGCCGTTTTATCTTCTTCCAATCCTGATAAGTTCCATTTCTTCTTCACCATCCTCTTTGCTTTTACGGCTTCTTGAACTTTTCCCCCACCACCATGTTTCTTTGTCTGTTACCTCCCTGATGGCTTCCCCAGTAGTTCCTCTCCAGTGGCTCCTATCCCGGCACTTTTATTGTCCCACCATTCTTGGACTTTCTCCCAGGGTGTTCTCGTTTCCAGCACTTTGGCTTTGAATTCAAGTTTCAGTTTCGCATCATTCAATCTCCACGACTTTACTTTTTGCTCAATCCTCCTCTGTTTTCCTTTCTTTCTACTTTCAAACTACAAGTCCGCCACTACCACTTTATGTTGTGCGCTCTCCCCCTTTATAACCTTACAGTTTCTTATTTCTGATAGCTTTTCGCGTCTCCACATGACAAAATTTATCTCAGACTCTCTATTGCCACTCTTATAAGTCACAAATTGGCGTTCTTTCTTCTGAAGGAAAGTGTTGCAAGTCACCAGATCAAATGCCATGGCAAATCCCATCACTCTCTTCACTTCCACATTTGTCTCTCAGAGTCCCAACCCTCCATGTATTCTTTCCATCCCGTCTCTTCTTCTAACAACCTGGCCAGTGAGGTCCCCACCAAGTATCACCCTTTCTCCGTCCAGCATCAGACTGAAGTCCTCTTCTAATTGCTCCCAGAACTCTTCTTTCTCTTCTTCCCAACAGCCAACGTGAGGAGCATGCGCACACACTATATTCAAATTCTCTCCAAAGCACAGCTTGATGCTCATCACTCTATCGTTTCTTCCGTTTTCCCCCACTAGGCTATCTGTTACATCTTTAGATAACACTACTCCTACCCCGTTTCTACCCTCCCTATTTATTCCACTGTAGATTAACTTGCATCCCTCTCCCAGCTCCCTAGCTTTACTTCCCTTCCATATGACCCTACAATGATTTAGACTAACTTATTTAACCGTGTACGTCCATTACTTGGAAGCCCATGCTCATTTCTCTCAGACACCAGGTGAAGTCTCTGCTCATTTCTTAGGCGGTACGCCCTAGAATTTTCCGAATCAACTTTTGGAGTTGTTTTACTTTAATGTTTAAAATTTAAATTATACAGACGTTTAGATCATTTTCACAGATGTTTTACTTCCGGATGCTCTTCCTGAAACCAACATTCCCTATTTATCCGGGCTTGCGACTGGCACTGAAAATGAAAATCACGTCAAGTGGCTGGGTTGCCTTGAAGTGGCCAGTAATGAAAATATATATAATTGAAAACAGGTAATGAAAACTTACGCAAAACAGAAACATTTGTTGATGCTGTCACTGAAGATGATCCAATGCTATTCTTTAATGTTGTTTGTAAAATTCTTCCACAATAATTTGCATCAATGTTATTCAATGTATACGTTGATGAGTACACAAATGGATACAACTGCACACTTGGAACATTTGTTGGAGATGAGCCAGTAAGATGAGGCCATCTGAAATCAGCTGACGGTTGTGGATTTCCATCCATTTCAACTTGCAGCTCTAGATTTGAACCTTCATTTACATCCAAAGTAACTTGAGGCCTTGTTATGAAGTCTGGAATCCCTGTTGTAAAATTTAGAAAGCCAATCTGATTCAATGTTTGAATGAAAAGTGCACACTGTTAAGGTGCTGATATAGATATAATGTAGGTTAAAAGATGCTCGATCTATTTAATTACAAATCGCTACATTGAATGATGCCGACAACATGTTATAAAGAGTGAAGGGGAAAATTGGTTACACAAGTCCGTAATTTCCAAGGCATTGCTGAAGAAGAGAGGCTGAAGAAGAGATTCCACTTGATTACGAGGTCAAATTTTTATGACACACAGTTTCTTTGTTAGGTAAAACTGTTCATCCACCTCTTAGTACTGTCAGATAAGTCTGTGCATTGAATGAAGTCCAATTTCACCCAGGCTTTTTCTTGAAACTTCCTTATTTAAGTGGTGAATTAAACAATTTTTAATTCAAAAGTGTACCTAACAAAGAAACTGAAGTGTCAGTATTATCGAAAGCTTGTTAACTAACATCAAGGTAAAAGTCGTTGGACTTAAATCCCGTGCGTCGATCCAAAATTTACTCATGATCTTTACGGAGCAGGCCTGCAATGCTGCTTATAGCTGAGAATTATAGAAAAGGAATCAAGTCATGTGATCAGAAATCCCTAATTGAAGTACTAAGTAAATTTAGAAAGGAAAATATTTATTGTTCGTAACGTTTATACGAATCTTGACAACTGGTATCACTTTGCTTCTAGTGAGTGCTGCACCACATGAGTACCAACATGCCATTTGAAATTTCCAAGGTCTTTGATCACGTCTGGCACAAAGGTCTTCTTGCTAAACTGCAATTCTTTGGTCTTCAATACTCCTTCATTAAATGCATTTCTAGCTGTTTTTCTGATAGGTCAATTGCCATTAGGGTCTATGGCTACTTCTCTAATCCTCATTTTATCAACTCAGGTGTACCTCAGGGCTCTTTTATATCTCCTGTTCTGTTCATCTTCTTCATAAATGACCTGCTTTCCTCTACATCTTCCAGTATTTTCTCCTTTGCTGATGACACTCATTTAAGTTCATCATTTTCATACAATCCTCAACACCTTGCCTATTCTACTATTTCACCATATCGCAACACTTCAACCTCACTTCTCACCAATGACTTGATAAATGTAGAGAAGTGAGGTAGTGACAACCTTGTTACATTCAATAAAGAAAAGATACAACAGGTTGTCATATCACGTGAACATCACCAACATTTCCTCCCTGTTTTCATGAGCGGCCATAAACTGGAAATTTTATCTTCTATCACTCAACTTGGTCTTTCTAGTTCATATAATCTCACTTGGAAACCCCCAATCAATTCCATAGCAAAGCATGCATCTCAGAAACTTGGCTTCTTTCAAGAGCCCATGGTCATTTCCCACATTCTCAACTACTAAATATATAAAAATCCCAGATTCGCCCTTCTTTGGAGCACTGCTCTCATGTCTGGGGTGGTGCACCTAAATCTTCTCTCCATCTTCTTGACAGAGTCCAGTCTAAAGCTATCCGTCTCATTAACAATCCAAACCTTACTAAATCTCTACATTCTCTCTCCTATCGTCGTCTTGTTGGAGATATTTCCATTTTCCACCTCTATTTTCAAGGACATTGCTCTCAGGACATCAAGAATATTATGCCTGACCCAGTGAGGGGTGTTCGAACCATCAGAAGCTCTACCTATTCCCACCCTTTCCAAGTTACACTACCTAATCCACGAACTCTATCTTACAAATCATCTTTCATTCCTAGAACGACTCAACTGTGGAGCTCATTGCCACCCACTACTTTCCCTGAATCTTTCCATCTAACATCAAGAAACTTGATGTTGTGCCCCTGTTGAATTAAACTTTTTCCTCATTTTCCCTGTTTGTCCTATGTCGAGATATTGTTACAGGCCCTATGGCCTTTCCCCGGCATTACTTACTAAAAGCAAACACACACATACACATAAAAATGGGGTAACCGGCGTAAAATCGGGTTAGGAAAGCTCAAAAGGGCCTCCTAGGTTGTGCGCCGCTGAAAGAGGCCGCTCAGAGAAATAAGGACAAAAATCTGAGGTATTCCTTGAAATGAAATAGAATGGTACCCAATTTTACTTAATTTCTAATAGCCCCGAGCGTTTATCTTACACCACTGATTTGGTGTTTGCAGTTTAAAGGTATAATGTAACAATACGCTATAAATTCCGTAAACCTTATCCATGTGGATTCAAACATTGCAACGTTCATACATTGAGAACCGATGAAAATTGATAATTTGAATCTTAAATTAAGATAATGCATTACCTATTCACTGTTTGATCGATGACGCATAGAGATCTCACTTTTGCCAAAGTTGCAAAACGTATACACGTATTATTTTTTATAAGAAAAAAGTTTATAAGAAAATGAGGCTCAAATCGACAAAATCTTAAGAAAATCGTAAGAAAATCACAAAGCTCAACTTCCAAAATTAAGTGTTTTCATAAGCCAAACATCGGTAATGTCATCGTTATTGTATTCAAAATTTTAAAGCTGGAATTCAAATTCAAGTATCCACTAGTATTAACGAAAATTTAAACCACTCTAGCCAGTTCATTTCAGCAAATGTTACGAAAAATTTAAGAAAATCTGAGGCTCAATTTCGGGAAAAGTTAAGAAAATTGAGGCTTAGGCAAAATAGTGATTTTCTTATAAAAAAACGTGTATTGTAAGCCAAATTGTACCAGAGATAAGAAAATTTAAAGTCACCTGTGGTCAACAACTCAAAATATCTGTAAGCCACATTTCTGTAGGATGATGCTCCTACGAGCTAGATCTGGCAATTTTCCAATGAATAACGATACGGTTTAGGACACTTCAATATGCAAACACGGTAAATAACTGGGGGCAGTACCCCTCTGAGATAGGCTACATATAGCAAATGGGTTCATTGGTATGGGATGACATATAAAAAAGCATAATGCTTTTCTCTCAATATAGCTATCATTGTTATGTTAATGTAAAATACATTGTGACATCCTCAGCGGCTGTTGAAGAACAAAGGACAGTGACAAATACTCATACCAGTTACTGTGATTGAAACAGCTGGCTTCAAGACAAAGATGTTGGTAACCGCACCACCACCACCAGGATCTATATCCACACTAACAGATGATGAATATTGATATGTTGAATCATTGTATTGAAGACCATGAATCACAAATGTACTGTTTGATGATATCACTTCAACTCTTCCATTAAATGGTGCGAGTATTGATGATTCCAATCTTAAGGCACCATTTTGTCCACTTCTCTTTGCAAGTGTTTGAATAGTTGGTTGTGATGTACTGTTGAATCCAATTGTTTGTTCCTTGTAAGTGAGGATAACAGCTCCACTTGGTCCATCTCCGACATAAGTATAATTCCAATGCAACCAAGCTGATGATCCTTTTGTATCAGTGATGTGACTTGGCGATGAGTTCGCTTCAACTAGACTTATTACTTGCCCATTCACTGCAAGTCCTAGAATCAAAATAGAGAAAAAACTAAAATTGAACCAGCCTTCTAACAATTAATTAGTAGTTGAATGCATATCCACCGCTTAGATTGCTTGCAAAGAGAGCAATGGTAGATGATATCTTTCTGTTACTAATTGCCTGCAAAAATTCATAGCATACAAAGGTAGTTAGTCCCAGTGTGTGCATGCTAGGATATGTGGAGGAGTGAGTATTTAAAAAAACTACTCCTAGATTATATGATACTTTAAAATAAACTTTGAAGTCCCTAACTTAAACAAGTAGATGCGCGTTAAAATTGACGGGAAAAAATACAAAAATTCTATTTTAATCAATGAGATTTGAAGAAAAAAGCTGTGTATATGTCAATGACGTGCTATCACACTTTAATGTTAAGGATATGTTTCAATGCCTCCTCCACACTATTCACATCCTCTCACAATTATTCTGTACTCCACTGTAGGCAACACCGAATCTATCCGTCCGTAGACGTTATCTTATCACCAGCGTCCTAGTTTGCAATTATTTTGCATTAGGGTTTGCGATGCACACGAACAGGAGAGGTGGCTGAATAACTTGTTTATTTTTCCCTACGCGTAGCTGTGAGTGGTTCGACTTGAGAAGATGCGAGCTTTAACAAGATCCAATGTCAACATTGAGATCACTACGATATTTGCAAAGTGTCTCTACGGTGCTAATTTTGACGATCAATTGAAATTTGAGCCCAGGGTAGAATCGAAGGGGAATATTGGAGATGTCATGCCTTTCATGGAAAGGAATTGTGGTTAAGTTTTTCCTTGTATCGGCAAGTCATATGATCTTATGAGAGAATTTGTAATCTATAGGCATAAAATGCAACCTGCCTTGGATCATTTGATTTGTCGAAAATGGTAGCTCGCATGATTTGGCATTAGCAGGAGTAGGCTAGGAAAGTTAAATCGGCACACAATGTTACTCCTGAATAAATTTCGCAACTCATCAGCTAATGTGCAGTTATAGCCACTTTGTGATAGAACGGATCTGAATAGTGGTAGAAAGCATAAATGTAGTGATTTGCGTGTTTAAGGAAGGAGACTCCATTAATAAGAATCGTAGATTCGAATACAGTGCTTCCTTTTGAAAAATTCAACTCAATAAGAATTGGAATTACAAATCCTCTTTCCACAACTGTTTTTGGATTTAAACACAGAACTCACTACAATTTCATGCTTATTCGGATAACCTTGCAGAGCTGGAAGGCGCATTTTCCATATTTATAGAAAAAGTGACGATCCTGGTTATCAACACAAATTTCTTGGAGTTTCTGCCTGCCCTATGCTCCCAATTTCTCTCTCATCCTGTTGGTTGACTTTCAATCTGCACCCCAGCAAAGTTCTAGCTTCATAGCGGCTCTGCTTAAATCACATGAAATCGAATGGAATGACAGAAATATAGACGAAAGAATGCATTTTTGAAAAAGTGCATAAAACTGTGTGTATCATAGGTTGTTTTTAATGAAGCACAAAGAATAGATATTCCACAACAGAAAACGGCACGAAACGCGAAGACAATTATTGTATGAGATACGACTACGGTTCATATTTGGTGGAAGTGAAAGAGTTCACACCACTGCGTAGCAGGAAATGAGTGCATAGTTGTCCAACATGGGTCCTAGCTGATTCCGTGATGATGTCGATGAAATCAGATCGAGGGACCTGTTTTGCCCAAAACTGCTGTTTTTTACTAGTAAATGTAACAATTTCACCTTAGTAACTGGGTTAGCTCACCTGCAGAGTTTTACATAGGAAGTTCACTTCTTGGCTATCCGAGATTTCGACAATTTCAGGTAATATCTAAGTCAAGCGGGCTAGCGCGCTTCATATGTGAAGACAAGTAGTATTTTCATCATTAATCTCCATGCAACCAATTTCTCGCCTAGGTGGGCTAGCCAACTGCTTGTGAACAGTACCTAAATACATAGATTGTTCTAATTTGTAAGAGCGTTGGATGGGCTTCTTGTACTGAAGAAATTTTTTGGAAGGACAGTTTTACAATTTGCAACAAAATCTGTTTTTACAATGTTCTATTATCAACATCTATACTCTAAAACCACAATAAACGGGTTGGGGCTCTAGCAATTTTCTGAAATGAATACTCGTGGGTTGAAAACAAGTAAATTAGGATGAGGGCAGCAAAAGCACATGGAAGAGAAAATATAAGACACTGTTTGTAGAAAAGTCTGTTCCTAGGCAGTGCAAACATGACGTAGAAACAGAAAAACAGAAGGCATGAGGATAAGTAAGTTTCTTTGGAGTCACTGCATGCACATAGTCAGAGGAATAATCTATGTACAGCAGATATGACGTAAGTCAAAAATTGTTAAAATGAATAGACGAAAGCAGTTGTAATAAGCAGCGTGGTCTTCAAATCAGCGGATCTTGCATTTATTAACGTCTCTCCAGCTTATTATGGGTTTGAAATTTTCTGTTTCCCTTGCACTTTTTGCGTTTACTTGCATTCCTACTCATTATTCATTCCGTTTGTACCGTCTGACAGCTGTTTACCTTCTATGTGGTATATATAGGGCGTTAGCAAGAAGACTGCACTTAGGCTGGCAGGACGCCATTTTAATATACATCATGTCCGTGATACGACTTCTAATACTAGACAGGCAAGCTTTTGCTGTTACGAAAATATCATTTCTAATTGCATAAATAAGAAAGAAAGGTAATTGTGATTGAAAATACTGTATATATGAAACTAAATATAAACCTGGGAAGAGTTTGTCTGAATGCATGATAAGTCCATATATCACAAACCATTTGATACAAAACATTCTTTTCCATATCCTGCTTTCTTCTGTAAATGCACGATGGCTTACATCCATGAGCACTTCGTCACTGTCCTTTTTCTTAATGCAAGAGGTAGCGTTATATAAATGCAGGAAGAAGTCAAGAAGAATAAAATAGTGCTCCTTTTCGGTCAAGACTTTCGCTGTTTTGATGCTTCAACTATAGGCTCTCAGAAGAAGGCGGCTACCAGCCGCCGACCTCAGCCGTACTCTGGCCGCTACTTATCATGGAATATCAATCAATGATAAATGAAGTTGTTTCCTCTTATTAGACTTGAGATAAAATAGACCATAGTCACAACTTGTTACTCACAATTTCATGATGGCAGTTGCCTTGTGCTTTATCTATTGTAGAAATTGAGTTCATTTTGTAATCAAAGGACGCCCATAATGTGTGCTGTGAACAATCAGATCATGTTTGTGCTGGTGATATAACAAAACATCACCAGAGGTTCGTTGCCCTGATATGTTGTTAACAAAGGAGCATCAATTACATATGCTATAAGCGCTGTTGCAACATTGCAAGAACTACAAAAGAAAACTGTCATATGCCTCATTTATAACATACTCTATTATAAAACAACACTTTTGTAAGACAATACCATGTTAGCTGGATATGGCGGAATAGTGTCACTATTTCAAGAACAGTAAATGATGGAACCGGGTGGGGATTTCTAGAGGCTCGGAGTTGAAGTACCTTGGCTATGCTGTAAGTTATCATAATTCCTCTTCTTGGCCATCTTTGTTTTCAAATACGTAACAACATCAATAAACTCATTCAATTTCACTATCACAATGTTAATCGTTTGGAAAAGCTAGGACATTACAATAAAAGGGTGAGAGGTTCCAAACTTTCCAACTATTTAGCTTGTCGGAAAATTTGCCAAATATCATTAATGCTCGTCAAAATTCCATTGAAACTGATGGAAAGCCCTTTTTTCAGGAAATTGGACTCGAGCGAAGTCTGTTTGTGGGAACATTTGGGTTATATACCCCACAAACAAGTTTCTGTTGCTTATTCATAACAATTTCTCAGCTAACTTCTCACAATCTTCACTGTTCTATGTTTGCAAGAAAAAAGATCTCCTAATGGCCAGAAATTCCTTTCCTATAGCAATCCCAAAACATGGAACAGCTTACCAATTGTAAGGAAACGACAGTTACATGCAAATTTAAATCATACATATGAACTGTTATGTTCCTTTTCTCTACTAATGTTGTATATTTCATGAAGGTCCTATAATTATATACATTAACAGTTGGTAATATTTTATTCATTTATGTTAATTTAACTTGCTTTTGAAAGTACTAGCAGGGTTCATACGCATATAGCCAAATATTTTATCCTGACTTCTCCTGACTTTTATCCTGAAAATGAAGGTGTTTTTCCTGACTACAGATCAGAAATATATAGTGTTTTTCCTGACTAGCATATGTTTAAAATGATGCCACCGACCCATCTTTTAAAAACAAGTAGTTGAATATCTTTTGTTAATTTGGATAAGAAAAGGTGGATCTCTGGTTAATTCCGTTATCAAACAAAAAAACAAATATCATAAACCTGACAAGCCAAAAATCCTCATTGTTTTATATAACTTAAATGACTATCTAACAGTCACAATAGCACCTCTGAAAACACCTTGCATCCTAAATGCAAAAGGCTAAGTGAAACTCTGTAAAGCGGAATCTCGAAGAGGTAGAAAATATCGAGGTGGAAAAATTTCCTGATGTCTGATTGGTTGCTCAAAACTGTCGAGACGCAAAATACTAGCAGCGAAAAGTAGAGAGTGGTTCTATTTTCGAAGCGCAACGTTTTTCTGTATAATAAAGATTCGGCTTAATATCCTATAACTTTCCCAAAGGAAAAACTGTTGACTTTTATAAATCAAAATAATTAACTACAAATCGTATTTGAATTGGTATAGTAGCAGATATTGGTTACTTCAAAGTATTGTAATAGCGAGAAACATAATTCGGAGACATTATTTGTAACTACTGGTGAATGCAAGGGAACCACGGGGCATAACTTAATATCTATAATGGTGTAGATAAAGTCTAATTTAAGATATGATTTACCATAAGAAATCTAAATTAACGTAAATGGATTCCTATAGGTTTGTCGTGTTCTTAATACTGTAGCTTTGCAACTATATTATGGGATTTGTGGCCTTCTTCCTAACAAAACCTTATTACATGTACACAGTAGCATATCTCCAATATATTATACGTAAAATAGTTATCACGTCGAACACAGTTGTTCAGAGGAAAATTTAACACAGTATGCATTTAATGCATCTATTGTATGACGTATAAAGCCAATGTTTTACTTCAGTTGACTTCCAGTTGATTAATCGACTGAATTAGTCAAACATTCAACGATAATGCGACATGGTTTTAGACGTCACATTTAATTACAATTTCAGTCGACTTAAATTGACTTTTATTCGACAACACATCGAGTGAATAATGCCAAACTTGTAAGGTAGATTTTAACTCGCAAAATATTTCAGTCAATGAAAATATATTTTTAGCAAGTACGATATATCCATTCTTTCATAAAAATCTCAATCGAATCGTTTCTTGGAAAACGCAGCTGAATTATAACTTTCAGAAGAAGAGTC
>WIPJ01002844.1:394129-405325 GCA_018155075.1 Cassiopea andromeda | reverse complement strand
TTCAAATAATGCCGCACCATGTCCCGTCGGCCTTGCGCCCATTGCCACTCGTTGCTGGGACTACCCTTTATTTCTTATTTTTACATTTATATTGTTTCTATACACAACACTTCTCCTTTGAACTCTTAGTACTATTTCATGGACCCCTAGAGTTCATATGGGTCCCGGTTGAGAGCCACTGGTCTTGTTGAAATGTTTCTACTATTAACTGTCCACATAATTCATCAATCACACTCACTATACAAGTGGGCATTTCTTCTCTCAGAGCTCACTATACAAGTGGGCATTTCTTCTCTCAGAGCTCACTATACAAGTGGCTGCTTTATTCGCTCTCTATCAACAGCAACCTCCATAATTCCTCCTCTCATGATTTCTTATCCTACCCATCACGTGAAGATGTACAATACTTAAATAATAAGATTATATAATACTAACGAAGCTACTCTATTTATTAATGAGGATATGGCAACAACAACAATCGTAAGAATAATAATGGTAACCTGCTTAACACAGTTGACTACAGTCTAGCTGAAATATTTCTACAAATATGCTACTGAGAATATAACTAAATGGACATTATCAATGAAAGTAGTTTTTTCTAACTACTGCTTTTCTACTGCTTTTTTTGTTAAGTTTACAAAGTGCCAATAGAAGCTTCAGTGTCTTAGAGCACAAGTTAGGGGAGGAAAATTACTTGAATGAAGCCTATTGAAAAGTTTTACTTTAGAGTGGGAAATTGGAGAGGACTTATTTGGGAGGGGCCGGCTCGATGACTTACGGCATTTCCCGTACTCTGCTGTGCTCGGAAACATTCTCATGTATTTTCCAGTTCTCTGCTTCGTTGTCAGGTAGTTGAAATCTGAGACTATATGTTGATTAACTTTGGGGTCACTCATTTAGTGCCTACGCTCAAAGGTGGGGGGAGGGTGGAACAAAAGCGTGCGCCATGCGTACAAGGAAGGATGGGGCGGATGCCACATTTAAATACGTATGCAAAAATTCCCTTTCATATGCAAGTTACTCTTACCATAGTTTGCTGTCTCTGTCATTACTACATTATAATGTATTTGCTATGACTATTTTCCTATCTCTCAAATGTTTTAAAGCCTTTGTTCTACGGAATTAATGATTTGATATTTAAAGCATTCCCGCTAGATATGGGGGGGGGGTGAGATGAGCAAGAATTTTCTCACGAAATGTGAAGGGGGGTCGTAGTGAGTGTACATGTGCATGCAATGGTGGAGGAGGGTAGTAAAAACTTTGCCATTTTGGTGCGTACATACTAATTGCGTGACCCCTTGGCAATAGATTGTATGAAAGAAAAGGTACATGCTTTGTTGAGACAAAGCAATGCTGCATTCATGAACTTAAAACTTTCTGATTTTCAGGGACCTAACTTCCATACACTTGGGAGGGGTATCTGACGTTTTTACCGTGCGAAAATGAGAGTGTGATAATAGATTTGGTAGAGGGCCGTTGCAGCGATAATACTTATCGTATGCAATTTTACTTCCATTAGATTGTAGTTACAATTTAGTTGATAGAAAATAATGTTTGTTCCATGCAGCGTTTACGACGGAACATCTATCAGTGTAAAGGTAACACAAACAGAAAAACACTAACTTCTTTGAAAGAGAAGCTTGCTAGCATTTCTTATATACAGTGCAAAGTAGGCTTACTATCACCACTAAGTTTTGCTGCAAAGAGCGAGCTATAATTTTTGGGGACCCTCACCCCACAATGCATTGCAATAACACGTATGAGAAAGGGGAAAATTAGGGGTCCAGCTGCTTGCCCCATGAAAAAAGCATTAAAGGCCACGCCCTCTAGAACGTCAGAAAACCCCCTTTGCAACATATGATCATAGTTACTGCTAGCACTGATCTTTGCACGGAGAATTAAATCTGAACTGAAAAGCAGAGTGCAACAAATAGAATTAAACTTTTCGCGAGAAAAAGGGTGACTCTATCCTTCTAAAGGGCAGTGACCTAAACATCCAGGACCCCGTCCAAATACATTTATCAGAAATATGAAAATGAATATCAAATTGAGCATGAGTCTCGAAAATTTTGCTGTGCAAATAGTACCCTGAAGGGTCATCTCAATATAACATTGGACTTCAGATGCTCATTCGTTGTTCCCAGTGTACATCGACACACGTGCAAATCGTAGTACTCTTGGACACGGATTAGTAACAATTAGTTTCCATCATGGATTCCGCGCTTTGGAGGAAATAGACCTTCCTTTTTGGCCCTTTTCAACTAAAAATCAGAAGCTATATGGAGACTAATTGTTTCTATACAAACAACACTGTGAACCATTCCGTTATCTGGTAAAGGAATAAGTCACTTCGCTGAATGTAAATGAAAGAGTGAAATAGTACAAGGACCATTCTAAACCTAGTAATATGATCAGTTGCTAGACCTGGATACAGCAAGTTACCCTGCAAGAATACACTGTACTAGCATTTTTCCCTGTGAGATTGCAAATTGAAATTTGTCAAAGTTGGGGGTGGACCACCCTCTTAAGTCTCGTCCCTGCTGATCATCATTCTCGTCTTTCAATTGATGCTGCATGGATTCTGCATTCGTGAACGGAGAAATTTCTGATCGTCATTCTTGTCTCTTAAGATGCAACAGAATGAAGGGGGATTCCATTCCTTTACAATCACTGCTTCCAAGGTCGCAGTTTTATTTCAGTTTTTTTGAGTGAATATTTATAGCCTTTAAAACCATACCAATTAACACCGTTGGCATAAGATTTGTGTGGACCATTAAGGTACTTTCCATTCAAATTAGAGCTATGACAATTACCATACCACCAAGCACCATGATATAGATTTGCACAGCTACCACTACCATTGCCGTCATTGTCTCTATCCTTCGTACTAAACTGCAATCCATTTGTATTAGAAAACGAATCTCCCGTTGTACCTGAGTATGAACCAACATGAAGCTTGTACTTGTCGCTCTCTCCATCAATATAAAATGTCCTGTATTCTGCATAAGCTTTATTCCCATCAAAATCTTCCAAATCAAATCTGATCATCATATTTTTACGCTTTGTCAATCGATGAATTTTCTCATTTCCAAGCCAAAATTCATCCTCTACCCTACCAAATCCTAGCTTGTAATCGACCCAATTCTTAAAGAAATCGACTGATCCATCCACACGACGTTGAATAACAGTCCATCCACCACCATTAGTATCCATATCACAGAATACTTGGAAAGACTGCCTACCATCCGGATTTATGTTGTAAACACCACTTTTTCCAATGCCTCTGTAAGCTGAACAATCTTTTCCAGGTTTAAAAAATATACGAACTGGTGCTACATCCATGCCGATAATATTTTCTGCTTCACAGATATACGTTCCTGTGTCTGAGGCAGTGGGATTGTTGAATTGTAGAGTAAGATTTCGTTTATCCTGAGAGAGAATTTGTCGAGCATCTATGTCCCCAAATGCTCTTTTCCATTTCAATTTTGGCAACGGTGTACCATCAACTCTACATACTATCTCGAAAGCTATGCCATTAAATGCTATCAAGCTAGTTGATTGCAAGATCACCTTTGGTTTTGTATGTACGACCAGCTTCGTTTCACTCACGTCCTTTCCGAGGATGTTCTCAGCAATGCATTGGATATTTCCTTCGTCGCCTTTTGTTAAATTTGATATGAATATTCCACCTTTTACTGGAAAGGTATATCTTGAGTCGACAATCTGCTTATCAAACTGCCATCGAATATTTGGTGGTGGATTCCCAGCTGCTTCACAAAACAATGACAAATTTTTCGATTCTGGTTTCGTTACCTGAACTTGAAGCGGTGTCGAAATAGATGGCTTCTCAATTGATTCACCAGGCTCTCCTGATTCACCCTTTTGTCCCCTTGGCCCTATTGCACCTGGTAGGCCAATTTGTCCTTGTGGACCAAGAACACCTCTGTCTCCTTTCATCCCTATGTTTCCTTTGTATCCACGAGGCCCTGATTTTCCTCGAGGCCCTCTTTCTCCCTTTTCGCAGACCAATGTCACATTGTTGCAAGCACTTTTGTCTACTACATCGTTTCTCATAAGTCGAACTATCTGAGATTTAAGTGTATTTAAAGTACTTAAAATTGGCTGGTTACTCTTTTTAATACCTCTTCTCACTCTTAGTTGCATCGTCTTATGCAAGTCTTTGACATGCTTCATGCACAAATTTTGTTGAGATCCAATGCTTCGCAGTTCTCCCAATTCTCGCATATTGAGACTTTGTTGCTTTTCCAGTTCGTCGATTCGTAGTCTCAATTGGTCAGACTGAGATGTGGCTTTGTAGTGAATAAAGAAGGTTTCAGAAATAACTCCAATCAGCACGATGCCAAGGAGAGTAGGATACTTTGCTGTATGTGCACGATGTTGCCTGCTTTGGAAATCCATGTTCGTCGTACTTGCTAATGTTGACAACGATTGCAGTATTTGACTCGGCAAAGTCGAACCCTCTTTAATGTGTCTGGACCTGCCTATTGTCTTGGTAACACAAGACCTTCATATTTACATTGGAGGAAGTTCCTTGTACCACTCAGGAATGACCATAAAGGGAATGACCAATAGGACTGAACATCTTTTTTCTGGGGGGGTGGGATGGAAAAGTCTAAATTTCCGAAGGAAGGCCTGTTGTAGGAAGGCCTTAATTTAATGACGTCAAGTGACGTTCTTGCACCTTCTATGAACACTTTCTTTTAAAAGACAGTGCTGGAAATTGGGGTACTGGGGGCTTGCCCCCAGAAAAAGTTTTTAGGTAGTGCCCTCCCTCTAAAATGTAGGAAAACGCTCTTTTGCATGCAAAGATGCTCTTGCTTTCATCATTACGCTTAGTACTGAGAAGGAGAAACTGGCTTTATTGAATTTTGAAGATTTGGAACGAAAAAGGCAAATACTACATCAACACAAGAAGTAAAACCATCTCAAGCCAGAATGCCAAAAGTAAGACAGTCCACGCCGGATTATCTTTGCATGTTACCTTTGCATTGGCAAGCGAGTTCAAAAGTTGAAGTGGTAGCGTCTTGCTCTCTAAATTGCTGTCTGAAGTCCCTGCGAGATCTAAGTTCGCTGTCATACAGCAAAATTATGATCTCTGTACACCAAATCTCGGTCGTGTGATGTTCCTAGATTCTAGGCTGAGTAGAAGCAATTCTGAAATGATTAAAAATTGTAGCTTATTGCACTCTATACGCAACTTCGTTCAATTATTGGAGGAAATGCCTCTTACCTCTAGTGGCCATGGGCCTGTAACGATTTCAGTTGAACTTGAAAATGAGGACAGCAATGAGCACTCAAGTTTATAGTACAATGGCATCTTCCGACTCATGATTCAAACCCATTTTGAGTCATAGCTTCATTTTTTGCGAATGTTCGAATATTTGCGATGGGATCAATAGGAAAAATCTGATTCGTTCACAAAAACTGAAATTATGGTGCAAATGAACTTGAAATATAAGCCGAAAAATTAGAAAAATGCGCAGCAGTCGGAAGACCTAAGGTCAGATGGAAAATTCAATGACAGAAAGAAAGCTGTGACAGTAAGATTAAGATAGCTATGATAGTTAGAAATTCAAGCCCTTTAGGAAAAGCAATGTCTGATATAGCTTTTTCCAAACAGGTTTGACTTTACGACTGCCTCAGAACTTTCCGACTGGACTAAGGATTGAGGGTGTCCCACCCCCACATCCCCGGTATTTACGTGCCTGATCCCAGGGGGGTCACTTGAGCTTTCTATGCACGGGGATTCCATCCGATATTTTTGAGTGAGGATTGCATTTCAAATTAGTGAATTTTTCCAATTCCAATGATCTTTTTCTTTTCTGTTCCCTTCAAAGCAAATTCATGATGTAATTCCTCTTCAACTGATCAACAATATTTGAAATTTAATTTACAATGATATCCATTCAAATTAGTACATTAACCATATCAAAAGTTGGCCTAAAAAGCCATAAAGTTCTCTATAAATATAAGACAGTTTGATCCTTCCAAAAACTGCAGTTGCTATTACATTAATATACACGTGGACAAAGATGCATCACAGAGACAGTGTATTGAATATTGGAAGGAAATTCGACCTACAACTTTTCTCCCTCTCCTTGTAGTAGTTGCGAACAAATGCCTGATTATCGTCAGTAGAGGGCATTTGGGGGGGGAAGGCAAAACAGGATGGCACCATGGAGGAACATTGGAGTAAAATATGAGGTAGTGCTAGGAGCAGAGCTACAGTCCTTGTTAGGAAGTGCTAGAACCAAATAAAGTAAAGGGGGCCCCTCATGGGCAGTATGAAGATCTTGAAGCAAATGTAGAGGAAGGAAACTACACACCATGCCACAGATAGAAAACACAGGGACGGTGCTACGGTGGTGTGGGGGTTCTACGCTCCCCCCCCCAACGACTGAAACTGAAAATCATGAATTTACTCGGCAGATTTGAGATTTTCAGCAGTCTACTCGGCAGACAAAACACTTGTCCCAACGTGTGTTTTGAGTAGCCAACACAGCGGAAGATCCAGAAAAAAATCGTGATATTCGCAATTTATGACCACGCCCATATGACCACATCCAATTATTTTCTTTTTCAATGCTGTAAAAGGTTCTGCACTTAAACATAAAAATAGGCTACGGATAGCTCAGTCTATTGAAATTGCAATGCTACAATAATTCTAAGATTTTGAAACTTGTCATGCATACACAAGTAAAATTTTATACAAGGCACTAACTTTTTTCTGCTTTTGGACACTATTCTGTAAGAAACACTATCTTTGGTTAGTGTTTTATTGTAGCATTCTACCATAAAGTGCACAAGGAAGGCAAACGCAGCACCTACCTTTCTAGAATATGCCAAACCAAGAGAAAACAGACACCCAAGTATGCAAAGGCCTATGGTAAATATTTCCTATTGAGTGATATGGTAATTAAAACTTGCCACTTGCCTTCCTTTCCTTCCTTGTTTTATCACAAATTTGACCTTCATACTATTTGATCCTTTATTGATTATGATCCTCTCAAGTCTCAACAATTTATACTATTTAAGTTTGTAGTTGAGGAAACATCAGTGGAAAGTTTTGAGTTGTATTTTTCATTTGGGTCCCTCTATAAATTCAAATGCTTTTGTGAATAACACTTCTTGCCTCTTGCTAGCTTGGTACTTTGAAAAGAAAGCTTAGCAAGAGAAACTTTCAAAAAATATATGCTTTGAGGTACAATCCATACATCATGATTAGCATTAGGGGCAGTTTGGCTTCTAAGATCCTACATCAATGGGGGTATTGCCCAAATGATCAAAGGAATTATCTCAGTTTATTTCTCACTGCAATTACTCTTGGGGGAACAGCTACAATACACAAAGCAACAGCACGCTTTCTTGTGCATCAGGAAAGATAGATGATAGGTAATCCCAATATACAAGACAAAGCCATAACGCTATGATGAAGGAATGCAACCTTCCAATTCTAAAATTCTCTAAAGCTTTATTGCTTATATGCTGAGCATAGTCAGTTGACCTCTTATCTATGAAACATATCACTTATATAAAAAAATACTTGAGAAAGCATCACTTCTGAGAGAATGCTTGTGTGCTCAGTTGAATTTAAACTGTTGAAGTAGGATTGGGACATACAATTATCTGGACATAGTTACAACTCTAGGGAAGATAGATCTCATAACACTGGACTTACATCCTCCCTTCCAGTATTTGTGAATGACCAGCCATTGCAGAGACTTTTTTGCATACTTCAGCTTTATATGGTATTATAATGAAGATATAAGTTTAAAACTGTGCCATAACCAGTGTTGCTTCTAAGTTATATATGTTACTGTATTGCCACAGATATCTTGTAAAAGCCTACATACATACTTATTTACTTACTCTCTCCCTGTACCGTCAAGTACACAAGGCAGAGAGATGAGCTCCCAACCCAGTCCGGTCCCTCGCTTTTTCATTCAGGTCAATCCCAGAGATGTTACCGGTTTGCATGTCTCGTTGCACTGTTCTTCTAAGGGTCATTCTAGGTCGTCCTCGTTTTTTCTTCCACGTTGGTATCCATTTCCATGCCTGTGCCTATGCCCATGCGTACAAAAGCCTACATACACAAGACTAATTAGGGACAAGCAAACTGGTCAAGCTATTTGTACTGAAATCCAGATTTAACAGTGGATGGAAAGCTAAACTTTTGAAGTTAAACATTATGGGCAATATCTCAGCTTTCATGGCAACTCAACTAGTCAACTTTATTATAGAAAGAACCAATATTACATTTGATTTTACTACTTGCCAAAGCATCTGCTCTAGAATTTGGTGCTTCCTGACTACATGAATCTAAAACTGAAGTAATTTCTTTTTCTTCACTACTGCAGTCAGAAATAAGTCTCCTAAATTGGCAAAGAAGATAGATATGAATGGTATGTTTTGACCTTGGGAAATGTAATTTTTGATTGATTAATTTTAAAAAGTTTACTGGCCTAGAACGTACTTTCCAATCTGCTTAAAGACATTATAGCTCTACAAACATCCCTGACCTTGAAGCAGGGATGCGCTAACAGGGGGGCGTGACGCCCTAAAATTTTTCAAAATTGCAATAAAGTTGGTCAAAAGTATTGGTTGCATTTCTGAATGCTCCGTATTGGTTGCAATTCTGACAAGATAGTCGATTTAGATGCATATGGCGGTGCAGCAATCGCTTTGACATGGAATAAACCTGCAGCTAAAATACCCTTAACAAATAGATTGACAACACACTTGCCTATAAATACATACATGTGCAGGAAATTATTAGGGAAAAACTTTCATTTACGCTTGAAACGCGCTGCACTTACTTAAGGGGCACTGCTGTTTCAACCAGTGTTTGGCCTTCCTCGTGCTGTGTGACAATCGCTTCCATGCAACCTCAAAACCATAAAATTGCTGGAATGACACCTACCTATGCGTTATTTCTACATTATCCATGAGCAATTTAATTGCATCAATAACGTCTGCTTCTATGAAACGTGACAATTTATCCACAGTATCCAGAGCCTTAAATGTTACCACTCCAAGCAGAAATTTGCAAGGAGGCTGAAGTTTTTGCAGTCATACAGGGGCTTTCCCTGCTATATGCTACAAATCATCAATCGCCTCTACCAATCCCACCTTCGCACGAGGATTTTTTTTATAGGTTTTCTATTGATTTCCAGGGTGGTAAACTGCGCCATCCAGTCCGACGTTCGCACAGTTTTTTGAGGGTACCCTTCACGTACTGTTCATGTGCGCACGCATTCTCAATTTTATTCGAATTTCGCCCCTAAAATAATTGGTTCTCTATAATTTATGACTACGGGGATATCTTGACGACATTGCTTCACGATGTTTACTGCTGGATACGAGGCAATTGGTGATGGAATCGATTGAACTATTTTTGGTTTATAAAATTTTAGTTTACATTCCTTACTCGGCAGCTTGAGACCTGGCACCCCCAAAGAACTTTTTTCTAGCACCGCCCCTGGGAAAAAAGCTATGTAAATTTTAAATGTTATTCACTTTCTCACCAAAGTTCCTTCGGGAAGTTGAAGTAGTTCTCTTTAGTCATAAGTCAACTGAATAAACATGGCTAGTTATTAGACCTAAGCTTTGGGGCAAACTTGTCATTAGTCGATGGGTAAATAGCTTGTCATTCAGTTATTCATGGCCCCTTCCACCCCGCCCCCACTTTGCAAGACAAAGGCACAGTCACGATTCGATTCCACGTGTTTTGCACAACTCGAACGAACGCAAGTAGATCAGTGAAGTGGATATGTATGATTCGTTCACATCATAAAAATACATACATTATATCTTCAAGCTCTAAAACAGCTTGAAGATCTTTGCAGAAAATACTTTCTTTAACTATGCGTTCTTCCAACTTTTGTACAAGCATTATGTAGCCTTCAAAGCTTCAAAAATTACCTGATTTTGAAGAAGGAACTAGCACCAATTTTACATGAAATTTCCCAAAGTTTGGGACGTTGGTGGTTGCTAAATGCCTACATCCCCGGTCGCTACATTCCTGCACAAAAAATAAAAAGAGCGGGGTATGTTAAAATATTTTCCTGTAATTTATTTTTCAACTTTTTCTGCGGTGCGGCACACCATTTGGGTTACCAAAAGAACGGAGCCTAGGACTATGCCTCCTTAAAACCATAACTGGGGGTGATTCGAAAAGTATATAAGGGAAGGGGTGATGGGTTAGTATGCACTATTTTTGTGATAAACTGTTGCAGAAACTAGAGGAGGTGGGGTTGTTGTTTTCGTTAAGTAACGCCATACGAGAGAGTTACGTAATAGAGAGAGCTTTGTGAATTGCATGCAATGATAGTGGAAATAATTCTGTAAATAATTATTGCAATTTGGATAAATCCTTCACTATCCATCAACGCAATTAACAGTTGCTTATGGTAGGAATATTCAAAACAAAGCACAACCTTAATCCAACTTTTATGAAGGATAGCTTTGCAGAAAAGTATTGCTATTATAGCCTATGAAATCCAAATCATTTTTTCACTGACGAAAGTAAGAACCACAATATATGGCACAGAAAATATTCAGTGTATAGGCTGCTCCTTATGTTCCTCACTGCCCAATAGTCTAAAAGACAGTAACACTTTGCAAAAATTCAAAAGGAGAACATAACAGTGGGATGGAAGTTGCTGCAGCTGCAGATTGTGCAAAGTTTTTATTAAAAATTTAGGCTTTTTAGATTAGTTTGTATTTAACAACTATTTGTAATTATATCGTTCTTAGTTTTTTCTCTTTAGTTTAGCCTTAGTTGGCCTTAGCTTTTTAGCTAAATAGGAAATAGCCAACTATAAATATATTGATGATGATGACGACAAAATACTGTACTTACTCGAATAAGTGCTGCAGCGCTTATTTTTTCTCATACTTCCAAATGCGGCGCTTGTTCAAGGGTGGTACTTATTCGAGGGCGGTACTTATTGTCAAGGAATAGAGACAAAACTGTTATATAATGCCCGCTGCGCGTGCATATCTGCAAATTAGCCTTGGAAAGACAAGAAGTGCCCCCACTTGCATGCATGAATTGATGACATCACATGTTACTGTGAAGGACCATGTGACCCCCTGAGGGGTGTGGTTGAATTTCAGAGCAAAATTGTTGATAAAATTTGCGAGAAATGATAGTGAAAAAATGATCGCAAACCT
>WIPJ01002844.1:377238-394071 GCA_018155075.1 Cassiopea andromeda | reverse complement strand
GGGGGGGGGGAGGGGACACTGCAAGAAAAGAGACGTTGCAAATATTGTGAAGCCCGATGTTTGCAACGGCCTATTTCCGGTGTAACAGTTAATAAGTACTCCCCGGAAAAAGTACTCCCCAGTACTTATTTCCCGGGAAATAAGTATTCCCTCTGGGGAGGAAATAACATCAAATGAAGAGCAAAATTATGAAAAGTAAATTTTCCAAGAGCTAAGAAATGAAAACATAATACCTATGAATGTAATCAAGCAATAGAATAACTGTGCCTTAGGACGTCCTTGTTGGCTACCTCCTTTATCACTAAACGAGTCAACGTGAGCCAATCACAATGCTTTGTCAATTTTTCTCTTCCCTTTAGCCACAGAAATATTTTCAACAAGTTTGAAAACACTTCTTTTGTAATATTCTCCTTCTTCAATGTCTTGAGATGAAATACAACTTTGGCATCATTGTGTGTACCATACTGCCGACACATGGGTACCAGCTTCTCTCACTTCAAATTCATCAACAATGTTCTTAACAGAATCTTTAATCCTGTTAAAGTCTTTCCCTCCAATACTACCAGAAGCATCAATGAAAAGACCAACATCTGCTGCAACTTTGCACTCTATAACCATGGTAGCGTCAGTCAAGATTTTTGTCTTTGGTTAGTTAAAATTTCCTTTTGGTACAAAT
The DNA here is from genome assembly GCA_018155075.1 of Cassiopea andromeda. Classification (NCBI taxonomy): domain Eukaryota; kingdom Metazoa; phylum Cnidaria; class Scyphozoa; order Rhizostomeae; family Cassiopeidae; genus Cassiopea; species Cassiopea andromeda. The sequence continues at coordinate 393,395 of WIPJ01002844.1, read as the reverse complement.
TTTCTGGTAGCAATGCGACATTGGGCAAAAATAGGCTTGTTGCTTCATTCAGGAATTGCAATATAAAAAGGTTGAAACAGCATTTTCAGAAAAGTTTTATCTTGCAACATACTAACAACTGGCTATTCTATCAAACAAGGTATACTTTACGTACAGTAGTGTTCCGCATACAAGAAACACAAATTTAACAAACACCGACTGTGATTTCAAGGTGTGATTAAGAAACTTGAGAAGGACTTAAAGAATGCTTGGTTTTTATTGAAAAGTTTGTGTATGTATTAACCCTTGGAAAAGCATAATATTACATAAATGCTGTGCAATCTTTGCCTTTGCATTATAGTCATCAGTCTACATTTTACTACTAAGCTGATCAATGATGATACAGCATCGTTTCTAATAAGAACTTAATCCCTGATTTGAAGTTTATATCTCCTTTTATAAGAAACGTATCAGACCTGAAACTGAAAAGGCTGTTTGTTATATGCGAGAGACACTACTGTAATTCTCAGTGATAGGGCAGAAACTGACTAGGGCCCACTTTGTCCATGGAAACATTTAAGTAGGTGAACACGCAATGCAAATCAAATGCAAGATATGCAAGATTCTATTAGACCAAATAGAATGTTTATTTGGCAAATCAGTTTAAAAAGGCTAGTGTTTAATCCAGGAACAAGATTTTAGCATCATAAAAACAAATAAAGAAAAGCTAATGACTTTTACCTATGTGCAATTAAAGAAGCCTACTTTGTTCATAATTGGACAGCCAGACATAGATGGCTTGGCGGAACAAAATAGCGGCAGAAAGTTTGGGTGACAGCTTGGAAATTATTTTCTGACCACACCCTCTAGGATTTCGGAAAACGTTTGAAACATTCTTTTTGCATTTCAAAGATCTGTCTCTTATTGAACAAAGATCTATCTCAAGTGACAATTTCCCCAGCGTTTGGTACCTTTTAGAACGTATTTCCATGTAGTTTTGAAAGTGGAAAACTCAATACTTTTGACTGCAAAGCTCTGCGTTCTTTTCAAAGAGATGCAGTGTAAATCGTTGCTCTTTACTTCGCTAAATTCATTTCTTAGTCTTGCTCAATAGTCGTAAAACTCAGATTCTCGGCTGGACTCAATGACTGGTAGGACAGCTTTTTCGCAGTGGTGGGGCAACAAGAAGGGCCTTGTCAGTAGGGTAGCCAGAGTAGCATTGGGGGGCAGAATGGCACTAGAGAGGGGTATTGATGTAAAATATGGGGTATTGCTATGAACAGGGGTATAGCCCCTGTCAAGGAATGCTAACTACGAAGTTTTAGAACCAATAAGGTAGAAGGGGGGGTCTCTTATTGCCAGTTTAAAGCTATGGTCTTTTTACTAGTGAGCTTTGATTAACTACGTAGAGTTTGTGAAGCAAAGCTAGAGGAATGAAACTACACACCAGGCCACAAATGAAAAAGAACAATTTGAAGTTTTGAAAATTTTGACTTTCTCAACAAACTTTCTTCATGATGTTGAAATAATCGCCCTAAGTCAACTGAATGAGAACATGGCTAGTCATTAATCTTGAGTTTTGGAATAATTTATTCATTAGTCAATAGGTAAAATAGCCTATTAGTCAGCTAGTCATAGCTCCTACGACATCCCCCAGATGAGAGAGATAAAATTGAAAAGCTAATCAAATAAAAAATTTAAGAAACATGGTTATAAAGCTATTGGTAAACAGAAGACTGGAGACAAGCACTTCTAATTAGACTTGTACAAAATCAGTCTAAGCTTTATCAAATTATTAAGACAATATGAAATTCCTTTCAACCTACTTGTTGCTGAAAAGCAGTGGTAGCTTGTTCTATTGGGCATTATGGGCACTGCCACACCAGACTTTTCCGAATTTTAATATTCATTCTAATTGGATAGTGTCTACTAAATGTCTAGTACCGTGATAACTCTAGAAAGTCAAATATCAATCGCTTTCCTAGCTTTTCATTAAGGGGTCATTCACCCGCTGCGTAACGCCAAATACAAAGTGTTTTAGACCCCTCCCCCCTCTTGCAACACTCCTTACTTTACTACTCTCTATTTCAACGGTAAGCAAGTACGCAATAGCGAAACAAGTTAAGGCACCCTCTCTTCCCCCTAGAGGTGTCATGGTATTCGATTTGCCATGTACCTTCATAAAGTAGAACGAGAAAAAAGATGTCACGTACGTTTCGAATGTATGCTTATGATTGATTATGGGGAGGGGGAAGAGGAAGGTGCCAAGGGCATGCTCCTTCTCAGTGATGTGTGATGTATCGGGTCACAATGCGAATCCTGACCCAAAATATCAGATGAACCCCTGTACATAGAAGGCTCACGTGACCATCTGGGTTTTAGATGAAAGTATTGAATGATCAACTTCATTGCTAATACAAAATATGGGCAATAGACACCTACATAAAATGTCAGGATGGGAGACGACTAACATTACGAAAACATAACGTTAGTATTATACTCGATTGGCGTGGCAAGATCCTAATAAAACTCCACTTTGGATGGAACGAACATTTTTGTTTCAATTTTTCACCGGTCCGGAGCACATTCAACCAGCAAGAAAGAAAATCTAAAAATTTGAAGCCTATCCATTATATGCAGTTTGATGAGGAGACCACGAACTGTTAAATATCAAAATACGAATATCTTAACTATTGATAGGAGTGACATCAGAATGCAGTAAACACATAGGTAAAAGATGATTTTCAAAAACAATTTCGCTTTTGAAGCAGTCTCAATCAGCCTTAGACTACTTCTTCTGGACGAAATATGAAAAGCAAAATGAGCTTGACAAAAATACTCTAATATATTTAATTGGATCTAGACGACTGAAACTCTAATTTTCCTTCTTTGGATTTTTGCACTCTAAAATGTATCATACTTCTCTTCTAAAAGGCCATGAACCAGTTTCATGAAATAGCTTTTTATTGAAATAGGCTAAAAAAGTGATTTTTGGCCCAAATGCCCTAATATGATAACTTACCCCGAACCCGATAATAATAAAATTTTATCAATATTATTTCATTTATTGTATAGATGATAAACTTTTGCTTCTTATATTGTCTCAATGAACATGAAACAATCACCTCTGAATAGGCTATTTCAAAAAGTAGTAGCTTTTGATCAAGTTCTTGCCTGGACCCTTCTTTTTTTACATTGAAGAGCTCAAAATTGTGCTTCTAAAGAGCCCTCAATCGACTTCAGTAAATCATTTCAAACAGAGATATGGAAGTTATTCCCATGTTTGACAATCTGGGCACACTTTGCACAGGTGATTACTGTGAGCGGATTAACAGTTAATATGCCTTATTTGAGAGCAACTGCCCATTTTAAAGGAAATAGGCCCCATAGCGCCAGAAATTAAAGATGTCGGGAAATTCTTTGGTTTATCTTGTATATACCTTACTTCTGCTTCTAACGAGCACTCATTCAACCTCAGATAAACATTTTGAGTAAAATTACAGTTAGAATGACATACTTGAAGGAAAATGCCCATATATATAAATGGAGACCTAAAACCCCCAAAATTAAACTTTCTAACTGCATTTTCCTCGTGTGGATAATTAAATTCAACATCTGACAAGCACTCAACCAGCCATATATGAGTATTTTGAGCCAAGTTAAAGTCAAAAAAGTGTATTTGAGGGAAAATGCATAGGTAGCTAAATTGGGCCCAAGAACCCCAGAAATCTTCTAAAAAGTTTGTCTATTGGGTAGGTTACTGAATTTTACTTTTAATGAAAACTCAACTAGCTTCAGGAGATTATCTTGAGTCAAGTTGTAAGCAAAAAGGCTTATCTTGAAGGAAGTGTCCATTTATCGAAATTGGGCCCTAGAACCCCAAAGAACTAAAATTTTTAGACAATTTTGCATTCATCCTGTAGAAGATTAAATCCTGCTTCTAACGAGCACTCAACCAGCCTTGGGCAATTATTGTAAGCCAAGTTATTGAATTTATTCCCGAATTTCGACATATGGGTACACTGTGTCCTGGGTACTTTCCATTCAAGCTTGAGTAACAAAACTTGCCCCACTGCCACGCACTGTGATACAAAATGACACAATTTCCATTTTGCTGCAAATGAATTTATGATACTAAGGGACTTGGGTGGCTATTTATAGCTTTTGGTGCCTGGGGGGGGGCTAGAATCTAAAAAATGTTCAACAGTTTTGCACCCCAGATATTTTTGTCGAAGAATATTCATACTCTATTAAGAGCCTGTTTATATGCGGTAGGCTGGCTCACATAAATGAGCTGTCTCACTCAGGTGAAATCGATTCCACTGATGTTTGCATGAAATGAATGCCATCCCACTCAGGTGGGATAGTCTCCTCTCTGCGTTTTGAAAACAAGAAATTTCTTCATTTCCACATGCTCATTTTGTGTTTTGCGTCGTGATTGAGTTGTCGACCATTGTCAATTAAGGGATCATAAGCAGTTTTGGCGCCAAACATGTTTGCACATACGTGGAACAGTGACTTGCAGCCCACCTGAGCGAGGCAGCTCATCTGATCGAGTCTACATGGAAAATCTGCATCCCACCTGACGCAGATCCCACTGACTCACGGATCTCACCTATGTGGGCAGGCCAATACTCATGTAAACGCAGAGATGAACATCTATAGAATCATCAAGAACAAGCAGATCTCACTGAAGTATGACAGCTCACTTAGGTGGGACAGCTCATCATGTAAACAGACCTTAACAATTTCTTACCGCAGCCCTTTATAATTTTTTCCATTTGATTTAAATACCCCCAATTGCTCTTTGAACAGTTGTAAGTCCTCCACAATCGCACCTCGCCTCAGTGCCGAACAGCATAAGTGACATACCGCTAAATAGGAGGACACAAAACTGCATAGCAATCTGCATGACAAAGAACATAACAACGAGTCAAAAATTGACATGCCAATGCGACTAGTGTTTACGAGACATCAATAAACTAATTATTACCACTGTTCATAATCAATAAACAAGCTAATCAGGAACTGCAAAACTTATAAAACTGGTCTCACTTTCATTTCAGTCTTTTTAAGGGAGTTGCTATGACCATTATAATAATGCCAGATGACGCCATGCCAAGGAGTCTTGTGCGGCCCATTTAGGTACTTTCCATTTAGATTAGAATGATGACAGTTGCCAAACCACCACGCACCATGGTAGTTTGAGGCACAATTACCACCATAATTGTCATTATCTCTATCCTTCGTACTAAATTGATATCCATTGTGGTATGAAAACGAGTCTCCTGCTGTACCTGAGTATGAACCAACATGAAGCCTGTAGTTGTCCCTTTCTCCATCAATATAGAATGTTCTGTATTCCGCATAAACTTTACTCCCATCAACAGCTTCCAAATCGAATCTGATCATCATATTTTTACGCTTTGTTAACCGATGAATTTTCTCATTTCCAAGCCAAAATTCATTCTCTACCCTACCAAATCCTAGCTTGTATTCGACCCAATTCTTAAAAAAATCAACTGATCCATCCACACGACGTTGAATAACAGTCCATCCACCACCAGTAGTATCCATATCACAGAATACCTTGAAAGAATGCCTACCATCCGGATTTATGTTGTAAACACCACTTTTTCCAATGCCTCTGTAAGCTGAACAGTCTTTTCCAGGTTTAAAAAATATACGAACTGGTGCTACATCCATGCCGATAATATTTTCTGCTTCACAGATATACGTTCCTGTGTCTGAAGCACTGGGATTGTTGAATTGTAGAGTAAGATTCTTTTTATCCTGAGAGAGAACTTCTCGAGCATCTATGTCCCCAAATCCTCTTTTCCATTTCAATTTTGGCAACGGTGTACCATCAGCTCTGCATACTACCTCCAAAGCTATGCCAATTGTTGCTATCAAGCTAGTTGATTGCAAGATCACCTTTGGTATTGTATGTACAATAAGCTCCGTTTCACTCACATCTTTTCCGAGGATGTTCTCAGCAATGCATTGGATACTTCCTTCATCATTTTTGCTTATATTAGAAATCATTAACCCACCCTTTACTGGAAAGGTATATCTTGAGTCGACGATTTGCTTATCAAATTGCCATCGAATATTTGGCAGTGGATTCCCACTTGCTTCACAATACAATGACAAATTTTTCGATGTTGGCTTCATTATTTGCGCTTGAATTGGAGACAAAATACGTGGCTTCTCAAGTGATTTACCAGGTTGCCCGGGATCGCCCTTCTGGCCTTTCTGGCCAATTGTACCAGTTGGGCCAATCTGCCCCTGTGGACCAGAAAAGCCTCTGTCTCCTTTTGCCCCTATTTCTCCCTTGTACCCTCGAGGACCTGATTTGCCACGAGGCCCCCTTTCTCCCTTCTTGCAGATTAGTGTTGCATTGCGGCACAGTTCGTGTTTCATTATATCTTCGCTCATAAGAATCTTCAGTCTTCTCTCTTCTTGTTTAAGATGTAAGAGTTGTAATCTAAGCGCTTTTAAATATCCTAGAGATGGCTGGTATTTCTCTTTAATATCTCGTCGCACTCTAATATTGAGTTTCCTTTCAAAGCTCCCCATCATTTGCATGCAAGACTTTTGTGCGTTGGATCCAAACTGCTGAACTTCAAACAATTTCCTGGAAATTCCTTCTTGTTGACTATCCAAGTCATCGATGCGGAGTTTCAATATGTTTGACTGAGATGTGGCTTTGTAGTGAATGAACAAAGTTTCAGAAACAACTGCAACCAAAACGAAATATATGAAATTAGGATACCTTGGTGTTTGCACTCGAGACGTACTGCTTGGAGAATCCATCTTTCGTTTTGATTGTTGGACTAACAAAAGCTACTGAAACTGCCTTTGTTATCAAGTTGAACTACGCAAACGTGTCCAGGCCTGCTTTATATCTATTGTTAATGATATTGAGGATTGCTGTTATACCAAAGAATTCCTAAAGCAATTGTTGGCAGAAAGGGGTGCCAGAAAATAGGCAAGGCTAGGGGCCTGTTGTCTCTTGGTCCAGTGAAAGGGGGCAATGGGGCAAGCAGGGGCGACGCTAGAGAAATTTCTTGGGGTGTCAGGTCTCGAGCTGCCGAGTAAGAAATATGAACTCAAATGTTATAAATCAAAATTGCTTAATCTCTTCAAATGCTATAAACCGAATGTTTTTCAAATGTTGTTAATCGAGAGAGAAGCACTTTCCACGTACGAATGTATCAATGTTTGTGAGAGACACTTGAGGTCTGGGGCTTGCCCCCAGAAAATGCTCTTAAGTCACTCTCTCTAGGACGTCAGAAAATGCCCTTTTGCGTAGTAGGACTGCATGTTTCCATCATTGATCTTCATTCATCGAGGGAAAGTATGACCCTACCCTCCAATCTATTTTGCACGAATATGGAAGATGCAAAACCTTGATGTTGGAAGTAGAAATCTTATCATGAGCGAATCTAGTCGGACAAATTCAAAAATGATGATGGAATAGTATATAAGTTTTTAACGAAGGGCTTCTTGAAAATGAGGTACAACTGAGGAGCAACCCTTAATTTGAAATGAAAATGGCAAAATATAGAGGAAAATGGTACAAGGAAAATTCAATAGCTAGTAATATGCTCAGTTTTGTTACTCCAAGTTTTGCACGAATATGGAAGATGCAAAACCTTGATGTTGAAAGTAGAAATCTTATCATGAGCGAATCTAGTCGGACAAATTCAAAAATGATGATGGAAAAGTTTATAAGTTTTAACAGAGGACTTCTTGAAAATCGGGTACAACTGAAGAGCAACCCTCCTTAATAATTCCTAATGAAATTTAATTTAAAATGAAAATAGTAATGAAAATACAGGCATCCACTTTGTGAGGACAAACTAGGGATCTAAGGGCATCCCCCATGAAAATTTCTTTTGAATCACACTCTCTAGAACGTCAGGAAATGCCCCTTTGCTTAGTAGGACTATATGTTTCTTCATTGATCTTTATTCTAGGATGGAAAATATGATCCCACGCTCGAATCTGTGTGCTTAAGTTTGATCTTTGAAGAGGAAATCTGTTCTTAAGAGTGTGTATTCAGGCAAATGTGAAAGTGATGTACAAAAGGAAAGCTCTGACCCCATCCTCCTGGCTACTAGCATTTAGCTGCAGCACTCCTTTCTGCTAAAGAAAACTGCTAATTTGTGTATTTGTTTCGAAAAGGAAAAGTAGCACATGAGAGAATTTCCTATATGACCTGTACGTGAATGTGCACAGATTGATAGGCCTCATAAGGTATATTCAGCTCTCCCTTGAAACTAGCAAATACAGTTTCTTTCTCTAGCAACTGTGGCCCTGATGCCAGAAGCGGATCCATACATTCTCAAGCTTCTCGCTTGAGGATGTCAGATTTTGAAATTGCTTGAGATTTTTTCTTGATGAATGGAAATTGATTCTAAAACAGTCATACGCTTCCAATCAAGGCCAATCTCAACTTTATTCGGATTTCGGATGCAAGACTTATCGTTTCCAGTCTGCTTCCGAACGTTTCAAACTTGAGAAACAGTGGATTCGCATCCAAAACCGAATTGTGCTTTATTTGATAGCAAACAAAAGAATTACATACCCCCTGCTCTTTTACGGTTGCACTCAGTTGATCAATTATGAAATTCTTCCTACATGTATTACCGTTTCCCATTGTTTAGCTTGCCTATTGTGGTTGTGCAATAAGGAAAGTTGCGAATCCACGGAGGAAGTTGCGAATGTGGAAAGGAAATTGAGGATGTCAGTGAGAATTTGCGAATGTAGAAAACCTAATAATCGATAGGGGACGATTATTCGGTACTCCAGAATACCGAATAATCGTCACCTCCCGATTATTAGGTTTTCGATTTTTTTCCAACCCATCCGTGCTATTCCACCCCACCTGTTAATAAATTTAGAGAGTCTGAAATCAGCTCTTAGAGAATCAGTCCTCCGCAGTACGCAAAAAACTAGAAATCGTGCACAGAAATACAAGAAACGGCTTAAAAAGTGAATTGCATATGAAAAGATGCGTTTATTTGAAGTATCTACTTCAAAAATCTGTGTTTTCTACTTTCCATCACATCGGTTTGTCCACCCCTCTTTATTCCAATCCCCTCAATTAATTAGCTTTCCAAAAATTTTCCATTCCCCTGATTATTACCACTTCCCGATTCTCTACCAAGGAGACAGCTTCATTTTGCTTATAGTAGATATGATTGTCTATCAATGAGCATAGTATTATCTGCCTCAATTCGAGAGTATTTATTGGCAGACTGCTAAAAAATAAGTAGCAATGAGGCTTACCCAGAAAGTTCAATATATAGCTCAACGAATTATCGAACGCTCTCAATTCAATCAAGCCCTTAATCACGATATGAATAGTTAAGAATCAAAGTTTAAATAAGGCGTTCTCACATAGACCGCACGTAAAATTGGAGTTTATCAGCAAATTAGCTCTTCTTTGGAATCGTCCATCACATGTAATTAAGAGAAACTGTCGCCTGTATGTCTTGAAAGAACTCTTGGAAAGTTATTGTCTACGTAAAAATTATTAACTTTAGAGGATACAGTCTATTTCGTAAGAATAATGTTTACATGAGTGTTGAGCCTCAAAAAACACTGAAATTTGAAAATATTTTAAGGCTAATTCAAGGCTTCAAGCTTCATTAAGGCTTAGAATTTTTATGTATTTCAGTTACAAAACTGCTTTCAGATTAACGGTTGCGTTATCTATGCAATGTTTTTTGCTCTGTTCCATTCCTGCTTTGTTTTGATGTACAACAGAAGCAAAGATTTTAAATATTTCTTTTATTTTCAGGTGAATTTACAAATTTAGCTTCACATAAATTCTTTGTACAGGGAGGTATGAACCAATAATTAGCCATAAGAATGATACCCAGCAGTAGGACCGGACAATATTCCCATTGAGGCCTGGAATTGCCTAGGTAGAGAAGGAATTGAGTGGCTAACCAAACTAATTGGAAGAGTGTGGAACACTGGATTAGATGCTAGATGAATGGAGAGTGTGTTAGAGCCCATTTTCAAGAAAAAGGGAGACATACAAGAATGTAAAAATTATCGTGGAATAAGGTTAATGTCACACACGATGAAATTATTGGATAGGATTATTGATAGACGGCTAAAGGAAGAAGTAGCAGTATCTAAAGAGCAATTTGGATTTATGCCAGGAAGAAGCACAACAGATCCAATATTTTCAATAAGGCAGTTTATAGAAAAATACAGAGAAGGGAATGCAAACCTACGTCTTGTGTTTATAGACCTAGAAAAAGCATACGATAGAATAGCTAGAAGTGACGTCTGGAATTGTTTGAGAATAAAGCAAATACTAGAGAAGTACATTAAAGTCATCCAGGATATGTACAAAGACAGTGAAATCCAGTTAAGAACACCTGCAAGCAGAAATGAGAGCTTTAAGGTTATAGTGAGAGTGCATCAGGAGTGGGAGTGGAGTGCTTTAGTCCATTTATCTTCACCATTGTAATGGATACCCTAACAGATAATGCCAGAACGAGGGCGCCAGAGAACATGATGTTTGGAGATGATGTGGTTTTGTATTGAAACGAAAGACAGGTTGTAGAAGACCAATTAGAGGGATGGAGGAGATCATTGGAAGACTATGGACTGCAAGTTAGTAGAGAGAAAACGGAGTATCTGATTATGCGGTCAGGTCACGGAGATGAAGGAGAGATAGAATTAAGAGTAGTCAAGCTAAAAAAGGTAAGAGAATTCAAGTACTTGGGATCCACACTACAGGAAGATGGAGGAACACCAAGGGAAATAGAGAGGAGGATAACTGTGGGATGGCATGCGTGGAGAAATATGTCAGGAATCCTATGCGATAAGAGAGTGCTTCTATGTATTAAGGGAAAAATATATAAAGTGGTAATTAGACCAGTCTTGCTGTATGGTACAGAAGCACTACCAATCACCAAATGTCAGGAGAAAAAAGCTGATAAAGCAAAGATGAGGATGCTTCGGTGGATGAGAGGAATTACAAGAAAGGACAGGGTGGAAAATGAAACTGTTAGAAAGGAAATTGGGGTAGAAAAGGTGAGTGAAAAGATGAGAGAGAAAACATTAAGATGGTTTGGAAATGTTTGGAGAAGTGAGGAACAGGGACTGAGCAAGACAGTCATGAGGCTAAACGTTGGAAGAAAGTCAAGAGGAAGGCCAAAACCATGATTTATGGATTGCATAGAAGAAGACCTTCAAATTAAGATGCTGGAGGCGACTGATGCAGAAGATAGGAAGCTGTGGAGGAGAACAATTCGCATCGGTGACCCTGAGTAATCAGGAGAAGCCAGTAGAGGAAGAAGAATGATACCCAGCAAAAACCAATTGATCAATAAAGTACAGCAATTTACCACGAGAGATCCAGCAGAAAACAAATGATAAATACAAGATATTTATTTACTACTAGAGACTTACTTGTCTTGTTCGTTGTAATGAACGTAAACAAATAACTTGTGAGTAAATATTGAAAAATCATAAATTGAAAATCCAGTATTAATAATGAACTTCCAAGTTATTTCTCTTCGCAGCTACAGAAAACGTTTCTTGGCGTATAACTATTGCCAATGCTTGACATAGGCGCAATGAAGATGAAATAAAACACCAGCCAAACACAGCTCTCATCTTTCCCAAAATGAGAATCTTCAAAACTTTCAAACTGGATCTTTGTGAGAGCTAGTTCATACGATGAGCCATGTATGACCCGAACCTATTACAACATTTGGTTCAGCAATGGCACAGCCGCTGGGAATAAACCAGTGTTGAACCAATGAACTGCGTGAATGTGGCTCGAGCCGATGTTTTTTAGTGGGTTCATAAGCTGGACCGAAGATGAACTTAACTACTCAAATTGCTAAATGCATAGGTTCGGCTCATCTATGGCTAATCGTATGAACTAGCTCTGAGTCTCGAAGGCATGCAAAACGCTAAATCTTGCCTACAGCAAGGTAAAGGCTTAAGTCTGTCTATAAAAACGAAAAGCACAAACAGTTTACAACAAAACAAAAGAAACGCCTCCCAAATGAAAATCTTTCCAACAAGGACCAATCTAAAAATAATCCTAAGCTCAAAATCAGAAAAATGTAAGAATATTGAGACTCAGCAAAAAGTTAAATATTCGTTTAAAAAATAATGTAGTTCAGCTAGGCTGATTGAGCAAACGAATAATGCAAAGGGACTATCACCTGTTATAAAGAATGAATTACTACAAATCTTTTTATAAGAGTGAAGATCGCATATAAAAATGTTAACGCTCAGAATGACTGAAATTAAAAAAATAATTTGAGGAATCAAGCTTCATCAAGACTTTGAACTTTTGTGTATTCATGCAAAACTACTATTTCTGCAATTTTTGTGCATCAATTCAAGTTAAAGTACTGTAGATTAACTTTTGCACTATTGATGCAATATTTTATTATTCTGTTCCACTTTTGATTTGCTTTATGATGAAGTAAAATATCAGCAAAGATTTGAAAACATTCCTTTGATTTTCAAACGACGTTATAAGGTTTTGGTCAAAGCCAGAAAAATTCAAGAATATTGAGGCTGCGCAAAAAATTAGATAGTGCTAGAAAACCTATGGCTTGCAGCGGAAACAGGGAAAGTTTGAACAAGAGGGAGCCCTATGTCATGACAACCATTCTCATGAATTATCTCATGAATTGATTCTTAGCCACGCCTGTCAATGCAGCTCGTGACTAACATTTTTTGCATCTTATCAATACAGCTTGCGTCAAGCCCTGCATTCATGACTTTTTAATGGATACTTACAGCATGTGGCGGGTTTCTTTTCCGTATGTATCTTTTTACCCAAGGTTGTGTCATGTACCAACTCTTCCTGTTATTGTTGAATCCCATTGTGTATTTACAAATATAATAGAATTAAATGTCATTTAGTAAAGTTTCATGTCATATTAGGGTTCTGATCACAATTGTACAATTGGGAAATGATCAGTGTTGGTTTTATTGCTGCTGACCACACGAGTCCACCTCAGACATGTAAAAGGAGCACTGGGGCAGTACCCCTACATGAAATACTCAAAAACGATTCTTGTCCCCCCTAAGGTACAGGCAGGTTTTGCCCCTCCCAAGACATTACCTCCAACTATGTGCTTAGTCCAACTGCCACACAAATGTCCCAATCGTTCGAAAAAGCACTTTTCAAATCAAAGTTGCATGCAACTCTCAAAATCAGGGGCATGACATTCATTTCTTATCTTAGACTGCCATTCTTGTTTCTTAACACTTCACCAATAAAAGAGCCTGTAGCGTTTCTCCAATCATGGCATTGCCACTATTACTTCTAAAGAAGTTATCTGATTCTCCCTGATACTTTCATTAAAATATAGCTCCCTGCCCCCAGATTGTCCCTGATGTATGTATGATACAATCATATTTTGGTTTCAAAACAAAACAGAACAGTGCTTCATGATTTCATAGAACAGAATGATATACACACAGGGAAATTTTGGAAACTGTCACACACAATTTAAACTTCTCTGGTTCTCCCCGATTTTTAGGAGAAAACTTGCTTTTCCCCTGATTCTCCCTGATTGAAAATGAAATTCCCTGATGTTCTCTAATTTTTCTGATTTGATGGCAACCCTGCCTATGGTAGACATTTATCCAACACAAACCCAAGTAGACTCCTACGGCAGACTCTTGAGCAAACACTAAAGACGATGAATATTGACAAGTTCTGAATAAGCGGGAGTCCTAAGACGTAGGGATTGGAAAATTTCTTTAAAAAAAGAAACGAGACAAATGTGAAGCACCTGGATCGTAACATTTCAGTTACGGACAATAAGGAAATTGCGACAAAAATTAAAGAATAAAGCAATAAATATCATTAATTATAATCAATAATGATTATTATCAAGAAAACATTCAATCTGAACAATATTTCCGAAATCATCAACATTCAAGATTGCAAGCATAAATTAAATAGTATATGGATTTAAATACAACTTAAATGTTCTGCATAATTAGCAAGAATTTATTTCAAAATTCACAAAATATAAAGTACTTGTTGTTCGATAAGCTTGAATAAAACATTACTTACGTCAGTGGATCAACACAATAACAAACTAGCATTCACACAATGACCCAACGATAAATTACGGTAATTGCTAGTTATCCCAAAACAAATGCACCATTCGAAGCTCTCATTAGCTGGCATGATCACAACCCTAACCCAACCCTAACTAAGCTATACTTATGAGTGCTATTTTGAAATTTTCATAGTTGCATTGAGTTCATCAACATGCCTTTCCATTTTGAGAGGGGGGACTGACAAGTGCTCACATTTGTTGTAAGCATTCATTGTCTTATATAACTTCATACTTTGGAAAAGAATGGCATGTATGTAAGGAGTGTTGAAAACAAAAACAATAAACGATGACGTCAAAGCATCAGCCATATGCCAGATACTCAAGATTAGGGATCTCAAACTCAATTTCCTTGTGGGGGGGGGCGGAGATCTTTCCTGTGTGTGGTTGGACAAAATAAGAGATTCGACAAAAATCATGCAAAACCTACTCAAATAACCTTATTGGCAGTTTTGATCATTCCTTCTGAGCATAAAATGATGACTGCTGTCTAGAAATCATGGAGTGTATGAGGCTAGCATATCTTATTCGGGGGTCCACTTCTCTTGTGAACTACATCAGCACTATACTTTCTAATCCAGGTGGGGGCCGCAAAATATTGCTCTGAGGGCCGTAACTTGCCCGCTACCCGCAAGTTTGAGACGCCCTGCTCAAGATCACAGTAATGATCATATCATGTAATCGTGATCCCCTAGAAAAATGCTCTAAATCAATAACTCCATAAATTAATTAGGGCGACGCAGTCTACTGTAGAGAGAAGGCATGTATGAATCCTCGTTTCTTCATGGGTGCATGAGTCTTCGACTGAAAACAGCATTAATCCTTGGAGCTGCGCATGTAGAATGTGCGACCGACGGTAGAGTATTGGTCAATTGCATAGTTTTGCGCATAGGAGTAGTCTACACAAGGCTATGGTTACGCACAAGAAAAATTAACTCAAAGTCCAACAAATTGTTAAGACGTAACAGCTGAATCGCCTCTTGTAGTAAAAATAAGACGAAGAAGTTACTCTTCTATTTTTCTACACAATCTGAGATCGAAGAAATTTTTGGCCTAGCAAAATACTACAAATTTAAAATGTTTTGGAAGCTTTTTGAGTTGGAATTCAGCTTGATTACTATTCTTTCTTAGTACATGCATTCAATCAGCCAATAACGCAGAATTACGAACCAACCAACTTATTTTCATTGCACAAAATAATGAGAATAATTAACCAGGTGATTTGCGTGCACCAGATGTGCTCTCCAAAATGCAAATTCAACTGGCTTCTGGAACCTTTTCTATTAGCTTAACAAATACAATGACGTTCTGGCAAATGTGAGATTACATAGAGAGCTTTTTGCGTGAAATATTAACAAAAGTTTCGTCAATACGTTGTATAAGGATGCTTAATCTATATTTGGTTGCAGTAATCGTATGAAGAGGCTCCAATCGCTATAAGCATTAACGCGAAAATGGTCCTCGAGCGCATTCATCATAGGATTTAACATTCTAAGTTATACATTTGAACGGATTTAGCAAAATTTGATTGAACTCCAATAAATATAGTGGGGTGCTACTATTGCATGACATCGATTAAACAACTAATTTATTCAAAAAAAAATTAGTTATCTAGTTATCCATATAGATCATGATAAATTAAATAGAACAAGTGAGAATCTATAGAAAGCACGATGGAGGATTTGAAGCAATATATGCGATAAGGCATTTCGCACATACATTACAAGCACATCAAAATTTTATCAGGAAGCAAAGAAGGTCAAATACTGAGGGCACGATGACATAAGGCTGCACGGAATCCACAATTCGTAATTCCATTTTCTGCGTTATAAATATTCAGCAACAGGCAATAGAAGCAGTTCAAAACAACTGCATCAATTTTCTCCACATGCTTTTTCTCAAATAAGCTTTCCTCCCTAAGCTATTCACTTTGGTTGCATGGCGTGTCTTGAAAGCCAGGTAAAAGGAGCAAGGTAATAACAGTAGAAGAAATCATAAATAACTTGTTGGCCATTGGTTGAAGTGTCATATTTAACTAGGCCTAAA
>WIPJ01002844.1:338320-354002 GCA_018155075.1 Cassiopea andromeda | reverse complement strand
TCAATAATCCATAGCCTGATTGATGGATAGCTGCTGCAATAAGGGCAAATGAAAGAAACATCACGGTAGGCTCTCCTGAGTGCTGTCAACTGACTTTCTTCAGTGCCTCGAGGTAGAATAATCATTACAAATCGTCTTGAAGAGATCACAAGGAATGAAACTGAATAATACCTGCTGAATTTGTAAATGAAGGTGGCTCACAATGGTATCTCCCACTATCTACCATGCTATTGGCATAATAAATGGTGTGATAAACCTTCTCAGTCTAACGCTTAACTCAGTTGCTATCATAAACCTATGCAAAATTGATAGGAAAGCAAAGTTATCTGTCAACATGACATTAATCTTCCTAAGCATAGACAATGTTCTTCAGTGCACTGCCAGCCAAATCTTTGTCACAACGTCGTGCTTTATGCGAAGATGGGGATGGGGTGTCTTGTGGTGCCAGTTCTATGCAATATTTACCTATTGGCTTGCACTCGCTGCGATATATATGAAAATGCTACTGGCGTGGCAGCACTACTCCATTGCTACGTCGAGAACAAAAGTCAGGGGTACTACAAGTCTTATACGAAGGGTTACTCCTCCATCGATATGTGCTATGGTAGCTTTGGCCTGGTGCAGCTTACCGTTATTAGGCTGGTCTAGCTATGGAGTAGAGGGCATACTTATCAGCTGCTCTCTAACGTGGCATATCAATGATCTCTCCCACCTATCGTACAATATAGTGACAATGGGAGTAGCTTTTCTGCTACCACTCATTTTCATTGCTGTCACGTATACTCGATTGATCATCTTTGTCAAGCGACACTCGTTCATACCTGATTCTGAAGACGGTCGTACCAACTGCAAAGCAGAAGTAACCTTGATCAAGGTGGGTTCTACGGTGACACTAGCGTTTTTAATCATGTGGTCACCATACGCCATCGTATCCATCATGACAATAGCAAAGCCAAAAGAAGTGACTCCATTGTGTCAAACCATCCCTAGCATTATCGCAAAGGCGTCTACACTCGCACTGCCTTTGATTTACTTGCTGATACATAAAGAATTTCGGAAAGAGACATTCAAAATGTTTCGACTGCAATAGCCGGAGGATACGCATCCAAGTACTGGACTTTACGGTGCCCTTAGAGAGTCTACTACTTTTCGATTCAGGGATATGCTTGGATAGAAGAGATCAGCAAGGCCTGATTAAATTCATTTTGCCTGTTCGCGAATCCCACATGAAGCCATCATTGTTGACTGCTCGAAGCATAATGAAATTTGATAAGAATGGCTACAAACGCGCCCATAATTGGACTTCAGTGAACGAAGTCACGGGAAGTGAAAGCAGGATTTGCAATACGGTGGGAGCTAACAGGAAGCAGAGGCTGCTATGACTAAAAGAGGCTGCACTTCTCAACTTATTGTCATTGTCGAAGTCGAATCGCAGAATTCCAAATCAAAGAATTATCTGTAATGAATTTATTGCGAAAATCTAAGAAACTGCGGCCACAAAATCAAAACTCTGGGACACAGATTTCAAATTCGATTCAACATGGCTGACACAATCTGGGAACGTATGAGGTGCAACATAAGGCTTTTTGCCGCTTGATCTTCATCATTGTTTCTCTATGAAATCATCGCACCGTAGAAGGTTGCTGTTTTTGTTGACTATTCAAGGATGTAAAATCAACTATCTATTCCCACTAAGGAGCCTGTACATGCTTCCTCTATCAACAAGTGTAGCGACGAATTCCTGCAGCAGCATCTCATTACTCATCTTACATAAATGGCCAATCAGTTGATGCTTCGCAGTGTTCAAAACATCCTCTTCAGCCGTACTCGCCCACCTATGCAATCGTCTACAAAAAACTGCAACCATTTTCATCCATGTCCTCTAGCACACAATGATTGGGAAAACAGATACATTCACCAAAGTTGTAACATTGGCTGAAGATTCATTCGCAACGCATAAGAACGCATTGAATATCCTTGAAAATTTCCTCGGGGGCAAGGATGGCCCCACTGCGGCTACTGACGTCGTATTTTTGAGGCCCAGCAAGCATCTACAATACTCCTATCTTTCAATGAAGTCATTAGCCTTCTTCACAATCGTGTCTCGCTTTACCGTCAACGTTTTTGACAATTGGATGTGGCTCACTTTGAAACTAAGGACCTTTTCTAGTGCAACGCACATCCAAGGATGGGAATCACTTAAATGAACATCGACTAATGTCAAAATTGACCAAATTAACTTCTCTATTTATTTATTTACTTGTATTACTTAATTAAATAACAGCTTTATGCTTCTCTAACTGTAACACTAAATAATCAATTATCCTTACACAAGGAGAAGGGCAAGCAAATAGTCTGTTGGTACTACAGAACTTATCTAGAGCATGAAAAAGCGGCAACATTCTTTTACATAGCTTTTTTCGTCCGGCACTCATCAGAGTATGAAACGTCAGATAGTGACCGAAAGGTTAACCGAAATATATATCCAGATGCGGTTACGTGTGATAGGATGCGTCTAATTGGCCCCAAGTGTGACCAATTAGGACCTATTACTCATTGTTTACTTGAAGAGTCCCAATGAGAAAACAAACTCTTTTTGTCTATACAGGATTAGGTTTTGAGTTTTCATGTTCACAGATTCCAAAACTTTTAAATGAAAAGACGGTCTTGCTTGCCAATATTATATCTACTGTCAATATAAAATTTACTATTCTGCTCCGATTTAATTTTGCTTTATGACAAAGTAAGAAATCAACTACGAATTGTATATATCCTTTTGATTTTCAGATGAGCTACACCTTTGATATTTAACAATAATTTAAGAATAATCTAAGACTCAATATCAAAGCAATCTAAGAATATTTAGGCTCGGCGAAAATTTTTGTGTTGGTATAAAACAGGCGCGTGCTCTTATCAAAGCAAACAGGCCATACGAAAAACGTTCGCTTTCTATCACCAACAGAAATGAATGCATCTTTAAGGGGAATTGTTTGGAGAATAGCGCGTAAACATATATTCGTAGCATAGAACAAGAAAATAAAATTTGGAAAGGGGAAAACTGCAGCTGTAAATAATGTTGTAAATATAAATGAATTTGTATGTTTTATATCAGTTTATTCGTTGTAGCTCGTTTACATTAGTTGTTTTCTATTTATGCAATTAGAACCATTTCGTATACAGCCAAATGTAAATAATTTTCACAATAGCTTAACTTTACAATTGTGGGGAGGACATTCATAGATCAGATGCTTATAACATGAGACAAGCAAAACTGCAGCTGTTGTGAAAAGGATCTGGGAATTAGGACATAAGCCCACGGAATCTGATCGGAAAAAAAACAGATCAACAAGAAGCATCAACGTCATTTGAACCCGTTTAGCGGAAGATTTCCCTTCCCTCGAAAGCAATAGCGTTGAAATTCTCCTTGTGTAATAAAAAGCAAAATTACCTTGGCAGTTTGTTAAAAGTCAAATGGGCGATAGGATCCTCTTAAAAATGTAAATAATTTGTCACGTAGAGAGACTCTCAATCAAAATCTCATGCTTTGTTGAGGAGTATAGTTGTTGCTTTTTCAGAAGTTGACAGTTGTCCTTACAAATAAACAAGCTATCGAAGAATGCTTGAAACGAACTACACCATCTTTATTTCATGCTATATTATCTTATCATTAAGTCTATGGGCAATAATTCACTATCTTTATAGCAAGTAGTAGGTAATTTATGTCAAGGCAATTTGATGACGTACATAAAGTGAACATCCTTTAAAAAGAATGAAGTCAGAATGAACACTATGTCAAGTCAGATATTACTAAATGAGCAAAAACAACCTATTTGACGGTCAGGACATCACGAGGCGGTATTTTCAGGTGGCTGCGAAGCAGTTGCTAGAAATATGCTTTATTTCAAGTACTGGCGAAAAATCATGGCATGTTATAAATTACTGAATAATATAAATCATATGAGTTCTTTATGATTAATGATACTTACATTCTGGTGTTCATATACTGCCATTTCTTCATTCCAATACAAGTAATTGTCACGCTTGCCTTCTACTCTCTTTAACAAGTTCTGGGAGAAATGTAAAGTCAATCGCTTGCTAGGGTGAATACAAGTAGCATTTGAAACTTTCAAGAATTTCTATAAAACCTACACGGACGTTTGTGCCTCCTAGACAGTCACGGCCTATACAATCAAATTTATATGTCATAATGCAATAAAGGAAGTCCCAACTTCATCATTTGCAGGTACCTGGTCTGGATAGTCCATCAGGATCAAATAAGGTACAAAAACCAAAACTGACTTGAATATTTCTATGCAGTAAAACTTAACCTTTTCAAGAGTGCACCTGAATATTAAAGGAGCCCTTAGAATGTTGGAATATCTGCCAACCATTGTTATCATCATGCACCCATTCCCAGTGCTGTCGACACTTAGCTGAATCGTTGTACTTAAGGTATACGGGACAAATAAATGTGACTAATGAATTCACAAACCTTGAGCTAGCGAAACATTTGCTTCGAAACGCTCATTATTTTATAAATTTGTACACAAAGAGCCTTATCTTCTTGCACTTACAAAGCTATGAATTCATAATTTATATAAAGGCTAGACATCGAGATTCTATCAAATAAACATTGAGACAATACTGCGGTTCCCAAATCCGTGGATACGTTCAAGATTTTAGGGGCATCAAATGTTGCATTATGTTGCAGCAAATTTGTTGCAGCATATGTTGCACTATATTGCAAACTTGCTGCATCGAATGATGTATTTATTGTATTGCAAATTTGTTGCATCAAGTGTTGCCTTAAGCTGTACATTTATTGCATCAAATGATGTATTGCTGCGAAAGATCTATATTTCTGTGCCATCATATGAAAATGAAAACTTTTCTAAACAATGACTTAAAAATATTTCAAGAACTGCCCAATTCAGACGACGAACTTAACCCTCTGTTTTTCCAGTGACAAATTCTGAGTTGAAAATACTAGGGCTTTATTATACACTGCTAGACAGAGTTTGTGCACTAGAAAGCAATGAAAGCAATGGGCAAATTTGAAATGATACTCGAGATAAGAATTTCATCACCTTTGTTTTATACTTCTGCAAATCTGGTTAGAACAATCGATTTTTACAACCTAGCTAATCAACCAACACTATATCCACATTTAAAACCGGCAGAGTTCAGTGCGTTTTTAGCAACTTTTTCACTGATATTTCTTCAAAAACGCCTTATTTGTCCTATTTAACTTTCCAAAACAAAACCTTTCCATGACAGCCAGTAACGTTACGTTCTTCCTTGACAGTAACGACAAGGATAACTAATATAATCTAGTTCGTAGAAAATCAATTCTGAAAAACAAGCACACAAATTTCATTTCCCTATGCTAACACTATAAGCCACTAATGGAATGGTATATCCTCTTACCAAAAATCTTCTGCCATTATTATTTAATACTTTGTAGAATCAGCATGCAAATACATGAAACTTTTGCCTTACTCTTGAGTGCCTAATAGACGGGTGGGTTAGAATAGTCAAGGGGGCTGGAAAAATCCCTAAAACCTAATTAGCAGGGTGTTGGAATAAACGGGGGGTTGGGGACCCAAAAGTATTTCAAACAAGTGCTAAATAAATAGCTACAAATGAGCAATTTTGCCTAATACTCCCCTGAGGTTTCTCTGCTACAAGGGATTCTCTGGAGAAGTTATTTGACTTTTTCAGGTTACTCTGAGCACTGCAACCACTTTATATGGTAGTGGATGATGCTATGATTCAAAACGAGTAAACAGAGTGTATTTTGAAAAATTAACAAGAGATATGAGAAAATTTCCTATGAAAACTCAAAACCGTGTAGCAATAAGGCAGGTGTGAACTTGTTAAGCAAAGCGCCATACCTCAGCCTCTTTTACATTTCCGTATAAACTCTCCAACTCCTCAACAAGTGTTGATTCGTGGCAGTCTTCCTGCAAAGGCATTAAATGATAGTGAAATTCTCTATAGAGCTTTACAGACAGCTTAAATACTGGCTTTACATTTCCATACATGCACACACACATACATGCAAGCGTACCACAAAGTATATATATATACAAGAGTGAACGCGACCATAACCTTGGAACAAAAATAAATCTATTGAAATTTCGATGCATGCAAGTTACACATGTTGGCAGCAAGAGCTTTTGGGGATACAATCATCAATACTATGAATTATGAAGCAGTAGTGTAACCGATAAAGGATAGGGGTAGGACAGCTCCTAAGGACCCTCAAGCCTTTCAGGTCCTGAAGGGGTCCCTAGAGTTTTTCAAGTGACTCATCTTTATTGTCTTCTTTGGAGTGAAATCAAGATATGGGCCACAATGCTATTAAGCTCTTAAGGGCTTCGCGTGTTTCTATTATGCCACAGCTACGAAGGGTCACCGTGCCAACAAGCTTCTTTCGTCGCTGTGACACATCCATGCGAGGCACCACCTGCCAATACAGAACTTTCCCTATAAGCCATAACACTATTTTGATAAAAAGTACACCTGCTTCAAATTCACAACTAACTGCAGTCCCACGAGGTTTCACAATGTAATGACTTCAGCTTCATTGGTACTAAGAGATTGACAAAGCCAATCAAATAAAACATGATTTATGAATATTTGCCCGGGGATGGAATCAAAAACTTTAATTACATCCACAGATATGTAAAACAAAAAGGGATAGTTATATTCCGACAATGCTGCAAAATCTGGCCAAAGTCCATCAGACTTTCTTGTTTACTAATTTGAAATGAAAAGGATTAAATCGTACTATCCACGATGAGATCATCGGGCACGAATTAGACTGTTGCAGATTTTGAAGGCAGGATATAATTAATAGTATGATAGACATATACTCCATCAGAAACAGTATTTCGTCTGGCACTTTTACCAGCTCAATTCTGGCATTTTTTGTTAAATCAATTGGCTTTAGCATGTTTCCACAGCTGTTCTTGTATAGTAAGGCGTATAACTCGATTAATGTTGATGATTATACTTTTGATACGCGAGTTGGAATATGCGGTGCAGTTTCTAGCCCATACTTTTGGGTGAACAAGATACACCCCTCTACTGATTGATTTCTTGAAACTTCTGGATACAGGAACCCGTATAGGTCTACATTCATTAGGGTTCATATTTGATACATGAATCAAAATTCCATGACTATTCCCTGACTTTTCTCTAAATGGCAGTCAAAAATGCCCACTTTCTTCCTGCCCTCATTTCACATATTTACTTACAAAAAGAAGTAAAGAAAATGGAGCCTAATAGATAGGTAATGCACATCTACTTGCTATTTCACAATGCTAGATGATAAAGTTCACATAGACTGACAAAAATTAGAGCAACGGCTTTGCGAACAGCCATGCCGATAGCTAATGAAAATCATATTTTGACTAAATAATTTGTTTTCCCTGACTTTTCCCTGACTTGGAAAAATGATAGAGAATTCCCTGACTATTCTAGGTTTTCCCTGACTTTGTGTAAAAAATGGTCTATTTTCCAGGCTTTCCAGGCTTTCCAGGTTCAGAATGAACCATGTCCAATTAAAATTCAAATTATCTGCTTATAAAATACTACCCATGCTGGCATTACCCATTCAATGTTGGCTCTTCTTCAATGTTTAAGTGCAAAAGATCGGAACTTAAATCATTTTTGCTAAGGTCTTATGAAAGCTTTGATAATGAAATCATGAAAAATAAAAGAAAGATTTAATACTGACAGAAAAATCTCTCTTTAAACAAAAAACTGTATAGGTGGTGGAATTCACAAACCTTTTTAATCGAAGACTCTCGTGTGATTCGACTCAAACCACTGGCTGCAATCTACCAATCAAAAACAGCATTCAACAATGCAAACATTGCATTCAATGATAAAATTATTGCATTCACTATTATAAAGAATGCACTCAAGAATGAAAAGATTGTATTCAATATTAAAAGATTGCATTCAATGACGCTCCATAATAAAAGGCAAATTATAATTTGAAATCGAGTAAGCAATAAGACGAAATTTGCGTCTCAGAACTACAAAGAATGCGTGTATTTTCAACAATCTTTCATTGGGTATCTTTTCAAACACAGTTTGAAGAGAAATTTAGAGACAGTAGCTAACTGCGCAATGGCCATGAAGTAGCGGCATAAGTGGACTTATCTTGCATCTGGCATTAAACTTAGGATGGATCAAGCTGGAAGCCGGCGGTTGAATAAAAATGAACATCCAAATGTATTGCTCAAAGGCAATAAACCTTAGTACTAAATAATTTACTTCCTAGCTTATTTACTTCTTTTCCTTGAATGCGAGAAACTTGAATTAGTCTTACATAATGGGAACTGGTTATTTTTTTATCACAATCTGTCATGATAAGCCAGATTTCCCCAAACTTTCGGGGGTGTAATTAGTTATGTTTATGTTCAGCCAGTAAACAGTTTATCATAATTTTCACAAGTCTGAAAATCGCACGCTGGTAGAGAAGGTTAATGATGATCCAAAATAGTAAATAAAATTAAAATGATGATCCAAAAATAATGGGCATAAAGCAAAGGTCATCATTTCTAACTTTAAACTTTATTCACAGTGATGGGAAGAGGGGGTCTTGAGAAAAGTCTACTTTCTGTACACTTTTAGTATGAATAACTCCCAAAACACAAGATATTTTATCAAAGAAGTCTGTTAGCTGATTGAAAGGAAGCAGATGGAGTGAGCTCTAACGTTGTAGTATAGTCTTAAAGTTCGTTAGAAAACCCGACATCAGCTAATTTAATTATTAATTATTCTAATGTTACGATGCCTAAATGCAGTAGTTTAGGACACTTCTTGCCAAAGATAACGGTGTGGCCAGGTTAGCAGGAGGCAAAGACCTCCTACATACTTCCTAGGATGTAACAACTGCCTCTACCTGACGCTCAGGCATTTCAGCAAGACAACATGGAAGATTAAAAAATCCCAACTGTTCTCAAAATGTAAATGACACTGAATCGTTTACTGGCTGTATATTTCCAAATGGAGAAAAAACAGGAGACTTACTTACAAAAAATGCATATAGTAAGATCAGCATATTTCTGCTTGTAACTAAATGATGTTCAGTGAAGGAGTGACATACTATGGTACTCTTTGATGCATAATTGTAGAGGGTCGAATGAGCAGGGGGGTGGATATTTTCTAGGTTTTCGAAAAGTGGAGGAGTGGAAATAAAATGACCTACTGGGAAACCCTAAAGGAAGTAGAAGAGGTGATGATCCCACCAGATGGTTTCGGAGTTTCCACTGACCCGCGCTATGTCTCGCGCTTTCTGTTACTCACTTTGTTTATTTCGTTTCAGCATATGTGCGTATTTTCTAATTATTCAACCAGTAGAATATTGATTTTGTATTGCTAAAAATGTTAAGTAGAGTATGCGTAATGGCGGTGCCTATGCTTGTTGCTTGCGGCAAGTGACTATGTTTCCTGTCTTTTTAGCCTACGTATGAGTAAAGTTAATCATTTGACGTCTTTACAATCTTTGAGTTTGGTTAGTTGGGAAGTAACACGTGTCTTAATTGAAATTATCTTGTATTAGAGTTGATTTAGTCTAAGATTTTCAGATTGGGAAAAAACTTAGTAGAAGTAAGACGGGAATTGAAATATACGTAAATTGATGGCTGGCGTTTTTCTCGACTCGATCTGTGTTCATTGAATTCCGTTGAATCAGTTATACAATTTAGAGGTATAGGCTCAACAGATGGTGTTAAGCGAAAATTGGATGGAGTGGTAGACAGTGATATACCTGACAAGGGTTTTGAAGTGCTTGATGGGGAGTTGACTAATGAATAATGGGATGAAAATGATAATAAAAATTTTGTTGATAGTGATAATGTCCATATTTTGCTATAATTGGGGGTCATTACACAATGATATGTGAGGTGAAAAATTTCAAAAAGTGCAATATGATCCCCCTAAAATTAAGCACAAAAGAGTAATCAGTGTTAACCACAAGGAAGAAATATTAGTGAAAAATGCTGAGTCGAACGAGAATAACAAAATATAAGAGATATTGCTCTCGTTTAACAATTTGAAACTGTTCAAGCAATGCGAAGTAACGATAAGTTGCTAGCAAAATTAAGCCCGGTTTATAGTTTATAATTTTTCTGGTAATTCTTTGCTTAAGCAAAAAATTACCGGTCTGGCGCCAGAATGTCTGCTCTATAATCCCTGATAATTTTCCTTAAGGCTGTAATTTTCTTTAACAATGTTCAAGCAAATTTTGTGGGGGCGTGATGGCAATGCTGAAGGTCGTCAGGAAAAAAAATTGAGGAGTTGAAAAAATTTCAACTTTTTCCTTACCCTTAAGCGCCTTCGCAGAAATGTTTCAGTCAAAACGCCTCGTAATGCTTCCTGTAGTCAACTCTATAACTGTTTTGAAGGTGGGATGCTTTCTGTTTTCAATTCAAATCATTTCGATTCAATACCGAATTGATTTGAATTCAACATTGTTGTGTTAAGGGTGAATAGGAAAAGTCTGATATCTGATTTCCACTTGAATTCAAACAAACTGAACGCAATATATCACAGTTATGGACAGCATTGAAGCATGTGGAGAAGTTCAAAAATACCCGGCATCTCTTATATCTCATAGAAGGGAATGATACTCTCCCTTTGACGCTCGAAGTATCTTAACTTCCCGAATATAAGACTTTCGTGGCTCTTTTCTAAACAACCGATATAATATCAACAGCTTCCCAAGTTTTCCACTCGACGGCATGGTCACGACTGATCATATGATTTTTGCGTGAAGCCTTAAGGTCAACTGTAAACGCATTTTCGTTAGGGAAGCCACCGCATTTTGCTTAAAGCATTAAGGATAAACTTATAACCTTAAGGGAAACATTAATCAACTGCAGTCTATGCTTGTTCCTTAATACTTTTTGCTTTAAGCAATACTTTTTCAACTATAAACCAGGCTTGCACCCCAACTTCATTGCAATAAGCCTTGATCCTTAATTCACTCCCTATAATGTCATACTCTCTTGCTTGCGTTCTTCATTAATAGATCGATTGGGCAGGACTCATTGCGGATATTTCAGATAGCTTTCAACTCAATATTATCGCTATCAAAAACAGTTCAACTTTACGCCAGACATTTTATCAGTAAGTTTTGACTATGATATAAAATACGATTGCAAATGCATTTACTAAAAGACCAAACAACAGTGAGTAAGTCAATGCAACTATTCCAGACACGCCTAAAAAGTATCATAAAAAGTCCACAAAATTGTTGCATAATATCTGCAAAAAGCAGGTATACTATATTTTACCATTATCTCAAATATGTCAATATAAATCAGGGATTGAAAACGCTTAAGGATTCTTAGGATACACTCTTACAGAAACCTACAAGGGTCATGCATTTCTAATCACTCTAAACCGTGATATAATCTTGTGAATTTCCTTAAATACTATCAGCTGGGATTTCATTGACCGAAATATTCAATCGGCTAGCGAGAAGAAAGCAACATTTTTCCTTGTTGGAAATCCACTTTAAGAAATGCATGCTATGATACGCAGACACTGCACCACATTTTGTGTGTTCCCTATGCACAATGCTTTGTGGCTCCATTCCTGGCACTTTTCATTGCGACCGGAAAACTTGAACGAATGTAAAGAAGACTGCAAACTTAGTTGTAAACATACCAAGCGTAGACACCTGACTGTCTGAATTTCATGTTCAAGGTCCTTCACGCACCGAGACTTTATTCTAGTTTTAGATTACGCGCAAAGCCCGATTGATCACTACTTTCCCGCCTAAGCGAGTCTGGGTTACGTCTAGGTAAGGGTGAACAAATTCCTACATGGAGCAAGATCATAAATGACTCTAGAAGAACCCATAGACTGAGATTTTGCGAAACTGTCATACCTTCAAGTATGTCTCATTCACTTCCCCATCACTGAGTTCACCAAACCTCTTGCTTACTTCCCCTGCAAATATCATGTAATTTCATATTCGAGCAGCTAGATAACATATTCATGTTGATATTCACTCTTTTCTTAAGAACACCCAGGGCTGCCGAGATTTGGGGGGGGGCAAATTGCTCTAGGGCCTCAAGGTTCATGGAACCTCATAACACCCAATGCTCATTCATAAAGTAAGCCAGCAGGAATTTACTAAAGCTAATTTCTGGACCCTGAAAACTTTCTGCTCGCTTCGTTGGCAGGGGGCTCCTCTTTCTCATTTGTCCAAAGGCCTCTAAATTCTCTCGGCGGCCCTGGGAACACCTAGTTTTTCATTGAACATAAACATGCATAAATGTTTCTGTGTTGAACCTAGGACTGCTCTCCACAAAAACGCAAGAACAGAAAAGAGGAACAAATTTGGTAGCTACATCATAAAACTTAATCAAAAAGCGATGAAATTCCCATTTGTTTTGTTTTGCAAAAAACAAGGAAGCTTAAGTAATGATGAGAACTGAGCTTTGCAACAACCCTAAAATATTCTTGAATTCGATGATTTTGAGCTTTGATATGCTTATCAACTATATTCCTATAAAAAACATGCAGTTGACATGGAGTTCCACTTCACAAATAGCATATTATGGTTGAGACCAGTCCTTCTCTAAATTTGCAAGAAATACCTGCTCGATAATCTTTGCTTGTGTCACTTGGCGTTTCTATGTGCTGGGCACAGCATTCTTCAAATAGTGAGGTGCACCCCTTTGGGGGGTGCGATGCGAAGTTGGAAGGGTGTGTATGATTCCAAGCAAGTATACCTATACAATTTTTATAGGTAATAATCCTACTTATTGCGAGTGGGGGGCACGAAATTTTTCTCTTCCCACAGAGGTTTTGCAAAAGGTAATCGAGAAGCACTGGTTTCGCTTGATGAATGTCTAAAAAATAAGCCTATAATGGAACAGTGAGTTCATTATTACTTTAATTTTTGATAATTTAAAATTGCATGAACGAGATTGAGTAAAGACACACCAGCATCCGACGGTCTATCCATTCTATCTTTAAAATGATTAGCAAGGCCCTCCAAGTTCTTCAGTAACTTTGAAATATAAACCTTCAAAACAAAACAGAGTAAAAATGTTGTCAAGAAAAAATCTTCTCAATGGCTAGTATTTTGCAACAGCGTAAATCTTTTTTTCAATTCACTATGATAATTACTAGGACTATATACTACGTACTATACTACATACAATTAACTTAACAATACTACAAGAACGATAAAACAGAGTGCAAGATATCATGACAACTCCATGGCCATTAACAAGAATAACGTGTAACAAAACAAAAATTAAAGTACACCTACAAACATACATACAAATACACATGAATAACTTCTACTAATAAATACTTAGGTTTGTTTTATATTGTATGCCGGGCCAGCCTAGAGCAATCAGATCATTTTGCTTGTGGTCAAACAGAGGGTATTCTAAAAAATGCATTAATTCAATAAAGATGAAAAAAATATCTAAATTTCTATAGTAGTTAAATAATTATTAACTAGATAGTTAAACCTAAACGTAATAAGCTCTGCATCGTCTGAGCTTCAAACTACCCAAAAAGACTTCAATATATCATGGGTGTGGGTATCTTAATGATTAAAATCCAATGAATATTTTCCATAAGCTTAAGATAATGAAAAAACACATATCCATTCTTTGAAAGAGGCAAGTCTAGCATAAATTAGGACTTTCTTAATATAAATACTGTTTATTTCTTATCAAATTACAATGGTCTTTTAGATCAAATTGAAACGTGCTTCAATATACACCATGACCAAAAATACCTTGAAAAAGCAGTTTTCAATTAAAGGTGAATCGATTAAAAATTGCTTACAGTCTAAAAGAAGCTGCACATTCATTCGAGCCACGAGGACATTATACTTCGCTTTTGTACCTATATCCTTAGCTACTCGTTCTCCTCTCTTGTTCAAACTTTGAAGTTCTAATAGGCTAACATCTAAAGATTTATGTTCTGAAATAAAATTCATAATCACAGCTAGTGCCTATTGAACATTTTCTATAGCCTTATCACAGAGGTGCAGATAGGTAAACTCATGAGAGGGACAAGAAACGCACACTTGTATAATGTATACCCATTTTTTCGTGACACAACATGATCACTTTCGGACAAGATAAGAGACTCCTCGGTACAATTGCAACCTAACTCAACAGAGGGTTTCGACTCTCCTGATCCCTTTCTATCTATGCCTCTTGTCCTCAAATAGTAAGCTATTGGATCACTTACAGATGCTCTATAGAGTAGGCTGTTTTGATCACACGTCTTGTTTGCTGGTTTCCGTATTGAGGTATTTGAACGTCGTGCATTCTTGTAGTCAAAACGCTTTCTAGTCGCAGCAATGTCCTAAAATATACATAATAAGGAAGTTGAGATCACAATTTACTTGAGAATGAAATGGGCTGTTCCCGCCAGATTTTTTTGTCTCGTATACGAGGAGCAGGGCCACCGAGAGGAGTGCATGGGGGACGAATTTCCCCCAGGGCCTCAAGGTCCAGGGGGCCTCATAACATACGATGTTTCAAGGTTTGGGGGCCTCATAAAGTAACACAGCAGTGATTTTCAAAAGCTTATTTCTGGGCCCCGGAAATTTTCTGCTCGCTTCGCTCGCAGAGGGCCTCGCTTTCCTTTCTTTCCCTCGGGGCCTCAGAATTCTCTCGGCGGCCCTGACAAGAAAGTCCACTATGCCAAAGAATCAATGAATATTGTAGTGGACATTGCTTCCCAGTCACATTAATAGAGTGCATATAAAACTGGCCTTGAGGCAGCCTCATTTGGCAATTCTGAGTAGGAGCGTGTAAAGCAAATTCAAAGGGAGATTTAGTAATGGTGCACTGATAAGTTTCCAGTAATTGGTCCATTTCATCGAAAAGGGCCTTAGCACTTTAAAATTGGAATGCCAAACCAGCTACTAGTCAGTAGGAGGGAGGGGCAACTGCACTCCCCAATAAAGGACCGAAGTGTGACGTCACAAAAATAACACTCAGAATTTTTAATTTTGGCTCTGGAGTCTGAAAAAGAGCTTTAAAATAGCTACAAGTGACAAACTTCAGTTTGATCTGACAATTAATGACCAAGATCTAGGGAATTGGATGCTTACATTGTTCCCATCAAACCACTGTATTTTGAGCCTGCTTCTAAGAGTTATGAACCAGGCAAAAAATACAGTGGTTTATATGGCAAGACTTCTATCATCAAATGGCAATATGTCATTAAATTTTGACACCATTCCCCTAAAACTTTCAACATATGCCTGTTTTATGGTGCTTTTTCACTCTAAATGGTCAAAATAGAAAAATTCCAAATACAAACTTATATGATATCAGCACTTCTGTACTCTATTGCCCCTGAATCTACTATGCTCACTTCATTTCATTATATTTTCATTAAATAAAATTCAATATGCATTCTGGAGAGTAGCAATATTTGAGGCATACCAGTGAAGAGAATGTTAAGAAAGTTGCTAGGAATAGAATAAAGCAAAGAATTTCTAGAGCAAGGCTGCAATCCCACCCACTGCTGTGATAGGGGCCAAAAATAGTGACATATTCTAAAATAAAAAGTTTAGACGAATAGTATCAACAAACAACACAAAAAGGTTTCCTGAAGCCCTAGAAAACTTCTTAGTAGTTCAAACTCCATGTTCAATGTGAGAATACAA
>WIPJ01002844.1:327006-337992 GCA_018155075.1 Cassiopea andromeda | reverse complement strand
TGAAAACTTTCTGCTCGCTTCGTTGGCAGGGGGCTCCTCTTTCTCATTTGTCCAAAGGCCTCTAAATTCTCTCGGCGACCCTGGGAACACCTAGTTTTTCATTGAACATAAATATGCATAAATGTTTCTGTGTTGAACCTAGGACTGCTCTCCACAAAAACGCAAGAACAGAAAAGAGGAACAAATTTGGTAGCTACATCATAAAACTTAATCAAAAAGCAATGAAATTCCCATTTGTTTTGTTTTGCAAAAAAACAAGGAAGCTTAAGTCATGATGAGAACTGAGCTTTGCAACAACCCTCAAATATTCTTGAATTCGGTGATTTTGAGCTTTGATATGCTTATCAACTATATTCCTATAAAAAACATGCAGTTGACATGGAGTTCCACTTCACAAATAGCATATTATGGTTGAGACCAGTCCTTCTCTAAATTTGCAAGAAATATCTGCTCGAAAATTTTTGCCTGTGTCACTTGGCGTTTCTATGTGCTGGATAAATCATTCTTCAAATAGTGAGGTGCACCCCTTTGGGTGGTGCGATGCGAAGTTAGAAGGGGTGTGTATGACTCCAAGCAAGTATACCTATACAATTTTTATAGGTATTAATCTTATTTATTGCGAGTGGTGGGCACGAAATTTTTCTCTTCCCACAGAGGTTTGCAAAAGGTAATCGAGAAGCACTGGTTTAGCGTGATGAACATCTAAAAAATAAGCCTATAATGGAACAGTGAGTTCATTATTACTTTCATTTTTGATAATTTAAAATTGCATGAACGAGATTGAATAAAGACATACCAGCATCCGACGGTCTATCCATTCTATCTTTAAAATGATTAGCAAGACCCTCCAAGTTCTTCAGTAACTTTGAAATATAAACCTTCAAAACAAAACAGAGTAAAAATGTTGTCAAGAAAAAGTATTTTCAATGGCTAGTATTTTGCAACAGCGTAAATCTTTTTTTCAATTCACTATGATAATTACTAGGATTATATACTACGTACTATACTACATACAATTAACTTAACAATACTACAAGAACGATAAAACAGAGTGCAAGATATCATGACAACTCCTTCCCCATTAACATGAATAACGTGTAACAAAACAAAAATTAAAGCACATCTACAAAAATACATATAAATACACATGAATAACTTCTACTAATAAATACTTAGGTTTGTTTTATATTGTATGCCGGGCCAGCCTAGAGCAATCAGATCATTTTGCTTGTGGTCAAACAGAGGATATTCTAAAAAATACATTAATTCAATAAAGATGAAAAAAATATCTAAATTTATATAGTAGTTAAATAATTATTAACTAGATAGTTAAACCTAAACGTAATAAGCTCTGCATCGTCTGAGCTCCAAACTACACAAAAAGACTTCAATATATCATGGGTGTGGGTATCTTAATGATTAAAATCCAATGAATATTTTCCATAAGCTTAAGATAATGAAAAACACATATCCATTCTTTGAAAGAGGCAAGTCTAGGATAAATTAGGACTTTCTTAATATAAATACTGTTTATTTCTTATCAAATTACAATGGTCTTTTAGATCAAATTGAAACGTGCTTCAATATACACCATGACCAGAAATACCTTGAAAAAGCAGTTTTCAATTAAAGGTGAATCGATTAGAAATTGCTTACAGTCTAAAGGAAGCTGCACATTCATTCGAGTCACGTGGACATTATACTTCACTTTTGTACCTATTTCCTTAGCTACTCGATCTCCTCTCTTGTTCAAACTTTGAAGTTCTAACAGGCTAACATCTAAAGATTTATGTTCTGAGATAAGATTCATAAACACAGCTAGTGCCTATTGAACATTTTCTATAGCCTTATCACAGAGGAGCAGAGAGGAAAATTCATGAGAGGGACAAGAAATGCACACTTGTATAATGTATACCCATTTTTTCGTGACACAACATGATTACTTTCGGACAAGATAAGAGACTCCTCGGTACAATTGCAACCTAACTCAACAGAGGGTTTCGACTCTCCTGATCCCTTTCTATCTATGCTTCTTGTCCTCAAATAGTAAGCTAATGGATCACTTACAGATGCTCTATAGAGTAGGCTGTTTTGATCACACGTCTTGTTTGCTGGTTTCCGTGTTGAGGTATTTGAACGTCGTGTATTCTTGTAGTCAAAACGCTTTCTAGTCGCAGCAATGTCCTAAAACATACATAATAAGGAAGTTGAGATCACAACTTACTTGAGAATGAAATGGGCTGTTCCCGCCAGATCATTTTGTCTCGTATACGTGGAGCAGGGCCACCGAGAGGAGTGAATGGGGGACGGATTTCCCCCAGGGCCTCAAGGTCCAGGGGGCCTCATAACATACGATGTTTCAAGGTTTGGGGGCCTCATAAAGTAACACAGCAGTGATTTTTCAAAGCTTATTTCTGGGCCCCGGAAATCTTCTGCTCGCTTCGCTTGCAGGGGGCCTCACTTTTCCTTTTTTCCCCCAGGGCCTCAGAATTCTCTCGGCGGCCCTGACAAGAAAGTCCACTATGCCAAGGAAACAATAAATATTGTAGTGGACATTGCTTCCCAGTCACATTAATAGAGTGCATATAAAACTGGCCTTGAGGCAGCCTCATTTGGCAATTCTGAGTAGGAGCGTGTAAAGCAAATTCAAAGGGAGATTTAGTAATGGTGCACTGATAAGTTTCCAGTAATTGGTCCATTTCATCGAAAAGGGCCATAGCACTTCAAAATTGGAATATCAAACCAGCTGCTAGTTAGCAGGGGGGAGGCAACTGCAATCCTCAATAAAGTACCGAAGTGTGACGTTACGAAAATAATACTTTTAGAATATTTCAATTTTGGCTCTGCATTCTGAAAACGAGCGTTAAAATAGCTACAAGTGACAAACTTCAGTTTGATCTGACAATTAATGACCAAGATATAGGGAATTGGATGCTTACATTGTTCCCATAAAACCACTGTATTTTGAGCCTGCTTCTAAGAATTATGAACCAGGCCAAAAATACAGTGATTCATATGGCAAGACTTCTATCATCAAATGGCTATATTTCATTAAATTTTGACACCATTCCCCTAAAACTTTCAACACATGCCTGATTTATGGTGCTTTTTCACTCTAAATCAGGGGTGTCCAAACTTTTTGCGACGGGGGCCAGATTTTCTATTGTAAAAGTGGTGGGGGCCAAGCTTTTTACATATAGCAACGATAATTTAACAAAAATTTTTGGAAGCCACTTCGTGTTTCACATTTGCTTTTCTTTGTTTCAATTTCAACATCTTAAGAATGTTTTTGGTACATTTGAAACAAGCATATCACGTGCACTTGAATATTCACTTAACCTTTTTTCTTAAACAGAAGTAATTGTGCTCTTACGTGAGAATTCTGGTGGAAAACCACTGACCATGAATTCTAGCGGGTTGGGGGTTGTATTGTGTAAAGTGCTGTTGGTCTCTAGTGGGTAAATGAAGAATGTTAATACTGCTAGCCAAATAACAGTATACGAGCGTAATATATTTCATGACTAGGCTGCGGGCCGGATAAAATTTGACCGAGGGCCGGATTTGGCCCGCGGGCCGGACTTTGGACATGCCTGCTCTAAATGGTCAAAATAGAAAAATTCCAAATACAAACTTATATGACGTCAGCACTCCGGTACTCTATTGCCCCTGAATCTACTAATGCTCACTTTTTTTTGTTCACTTTATTTTGAGTAGGCTGTTATACCTAGCATATTCAGCTAATTTAGGGCTACTATGCATGCCGCATCCAGGCATGGGACCCCTAGTTTAACGTCCCTTCCGAAGGACGGCGGAGTGAGCGGTTTTGGTCATTCATCTGGAGGTCGCCCATCTAGTGTCTGACTGTACACAGCCATGCTTAACTTCAGTTAGGCTAATGAAACTGGCTGGATCGCTTGGTCACTTCATTTCATTATATCTTCATTACACCAAATTCAATATTCGTTCTGGAGAGTAGCAATATTTGAGGCACACCAGTGAAGAGAAAGCTGAGAAAGTTGCTAGGAAGAGAATAAAGCAAAGAATTTCTAGAGCAAGGCTGCAATCCCACCCACTGCTGTGATAGGAGCCAAAACAGTGACATAATCTAAACTGAAAAGTTTAGACGAATAGTATCAACAAACAACACAAAAAGGCTTCCTGAAGCCCTAGAAAACTTCTTAGTAGTTCAAACTCCATGTTCAATGTGAGAATACAAGTCATTCAGAGATATCAAATTTTCTCTTCCTAACGTAACTTAGTAACAACTGTCACCGCCCATTACACGCCGCATATACGCAGTAGGGTAGTATTTTTATGCTATTTTTATAGTAAAACAGTGTATAAGGCAGCGTTTCTCAAATAGTGGGGCGCACCCCCTAATGGGGGGGGCGTGATGCAATGTCAGAGGGGGCGCAATGCAATGTCAGAGGGGGCGTGAATAATCTCGGGGAACAGGTATGCATATACAATTTTCATAAAGTATGGTCTTATTTATAGCGAGTGGGGGGCGCAAAATATATTTTCTTTCCTAGGGGGGCTTTGTAAAAGATATTTGAGGAGCACTGATATAAGAAAATGAGGCAAAACAGGCAAAATCCTAAGAAACTCTTAAGAAAATCACACGTCTATATTTCCAAAGGTCCGGATTTTTGCTAGCTAAAAATCGATATGACGTCCTTCCTATCTTCCAAATGTTAAGGAAAGAATGTAAATTAAAGTTTAAAAGTTTAACAACGACAGGGTTACTTGCTTTAGCCAGTATATTCCAGCAAAAGCTAGGGAAATCTCAAGAAAATCTCAGCATCAGTTTCGGAAAAGTTGAAGAAATTGAGGCTCAGGCAAAAAAGTGGTTTCGTATAAAAAGTGTAAGAATTCTTCTATTAAAAATTCTAAATCGCTCCTCTCTTCCAAACTATATCAGGCTACTACATATTTTAACCAGTAACTATTTTAAGTAGGTAAGTGAAACAATCATAACCGAATATAGAATAAACTTCTGTATTTTGACTTTCCTGCTTTGAGAACAATTAACGAAAGTCTTGAAGTTCAAGCTACACACCGAATACCTCCCTCTTATGAAAATTTCTACCAGTATGCGCAATATCTAGAGAAGTATTTCCCAACCTATTTCTTGCTGTTCCCTCTTGGCTACAATAAAATGAAAGCGATTCTCCCTTCAACAAATCAAACTGGCACTATGCACATATGGATCAACACTAGCCGGCATCATTAGACGGTGATTTATCATCCAATAAAGAAGTGATATTTTCTTCACAAATTTCTGTGATCGATGATGGTAGCTTTTAATTCCTTCCACATCTGAATATGCCCTTTCCCTACTTATGGTGCCTGGACCCCCTCTTACATATACCTACGTCCCCTCTCATTTCCCTAGTTATACTGAGGATGACTCTAGTTAAGGGTCGAACGTCCCTAGTTGCTTGTCTGGTTACTCTTCCTATCAGATCTTTAATACTTGCTCTTCCTATCAGAGCTTCTAATTCCTCCTTAAAAAACTCAAATTTCCCCCTCAGGAGCAATCTTCTCCAGGCTGGGAAACACTGATTTATGGCATTCGACATTTTGTAAACGCCGCGGCGCTTATAATATATGGTATTGGGAATGGAAAATGTAGCATGAAATTTGATGCGGATTAAAATCCATATTTAATCATCTGCCTGTAGTCCAACATACTATAGCAGTCACGCTTGCAAATTATAATTTGGTTACATTTATGGCAAATGCTGCAAATGATTCATCAGGTATCAGACATTCAAATAATAAATATGCTTCAATCTCTTTAGGATTTTGTTTCTCAAATTACGACTATATTCCCTTTTCAAAATTAACTCCTGCTCAAAAATTACAGCCACAACTAAAGAAAAATCTCACGAAAACAGTTTGAAAAAGGACGTAATTAATTATTTACCTTCTGGATCAAGAACTCACGCACAAAATCATGCGTCTTGAAAACCTTGAAGTGAAAAGATGCAAGGATTTATGATGTGCTGCATTCATATAAGAAGAAGAATCATAAATGGACGCCAAAAACCCCCAAAACTGAAACTTTTAAAGCCACAAAGCTAAGGAGGATATATTCACTGAGCAATGTCCTCTAAGAGAAGAATTGACAACGATGAAAATAAAACACTTATTGCTAACGTGGTTGGTCATATTGGTGTGCTACTTGCAAGCTTGGGTGCATGCCCTAAACGACACCTTTGCCATAACTTTCTGCCCAATCAAAAATAACTGTCCATAGAATAAACCAATCAATGTCCAAGTAAAAGTGCTTTACCACCTGTACATCATTACTAGCGGATTTACATTGTGCACCATATAACTCTGATATACATTTTACAACAAAAGTTTTAGTCAGGGCCGCAATGATCAGTAGAACCATCATTTGCCAACAGCTAGACTTACTCCGTATTAATCACAGATATTCTTAATTATCAGTTTATACAGGATTTTTTAGTAGGTAATGTCAGGGAAAGGCCTAGGGCCTATAACAAAGCCCTTACAAAGGAAAAACTAAGAAAAGGGAGAAAGGTTACGTAGATAGGGAGACAAGATTAAGTTTGTTGATGTTAGATTTGAAAGAAGATAAGTTGCTAGCTAAATAAGAAATGTTGAATACGTGTTAGCATAAAAAGAACTAAATTCAACAGCTCGGTTGCAGGACAAGAATTCCCATTACCTTGTGGGCAAACAAGCGCTTCAGAAATCTTTGGACTTCTCTGAAATTTCCTGAAAGGAATAAAAAGCAAAGTCAAGAATAGCTTAGTAAATGTGCACTTATATCTAAAGGCAGTATAAAACTTCTAATGGGAAGCTTGTCAGCATGAATTTCCCTTTAGTGCGCACTTAGAAGATTTTCGGGAAAACCAACGGTGAACATTTAGACGAAGGGTTCACTAATAATTGGTCGGAGGATTTTCCAGTATTAAAGGGTTGAGAAGCGTGAACAACTAACTTTCATATTTGAAGATGTCTCCTATATATTCAATGGTAGGATTAGCAGTCTTAAAGGTGAAGATACAACATAGAACAAAATAAAAAAATAGATGTCTTCAAATTCTCTTCTGCATTGCAAAACACCGAAAACTCTATAGTGTATGAGGCAGGGATGGAAGAAACTTATTTCAACTTGCTCTAACGTATCCAGGAGAGTTTGTGAGAAATCGTACTCATATAAGTTCTTCTATTGCATCGAAGGGTGCGTATTGAAAGACAATATTGGAAGTACTCGTCCCCTTATGTTAGCCTGCAGTTCTAAGCCCAACTTTCCTTCGTGTATGAAATAAGATACCCAATGTAAATTAGATTTCAATGATGAGAGTCGCGTACAGAGATAGCATGCATGTAGAAATTAAGCAATGGCAACACATCTTTGCAATTAAAAGAAGTGGATAGATTATTTGTATTTCCAAGCCATAACATTGCTATAAGTTTTGTATCTGATATGTAAACAATATTGTTCACATCAACAATACTACCTGCCTTAATGCAGGCAGTTACAACTGGCAATATACTACTTCAACTATATAGTATAGCCACAATTGAAGAGCAGGGTTAGCAGGGCCTACTTCAAGGAATTTTGCTAAGACCACACCATACTATGATAGAGCGTGACCACACCCTACTTGAGTTCCTTTGGGACCACGCCCTTCAAACAATCCAAAACTTATGTGGAACCTTTCATCGCTTGATGCCACATTGAAACACATATTGTACTCTTATTGAAATTCACATAGGGCATATACAGACCAAAGCACAGATAGACTTCTGTGAAATAAGAAGGATACATTTTACTCTGCCTTTCAGTACAAGAGGGAGAGGTCTGCCACACCCTTTTTCTTCAAATTACTGGGAAACGCCAAAAATTTCAAATGGCTATAACTTTATAATGAAATAAGATATTGTGACAAAATCTTGGGAATTGACATAACTCTGTGTATATTTCCATGCGTGAAAATTTCAGGTAATTCTGGAAACATGATGCTGACTGCTTTTGGATGATTCCATTTGGAATAGCTCATTTGAAAGTGAGAAAGTTGACTACACATTTAAATTTCCAAGGCCACACTAAAGATTTTCTAGACCACGAAGGGTGGCCAAGATCACTCTTAAACTGCCCCTAATGGTTAGCCTATAAGTACATACCCATGTAGCATGAGAACTTACTAAATTCTACACAGCAGATAACTGGCAATATAAGCTATATTTTACACTAGATTTGAGTTTGGGCTCAATCAAAATATATTAAAACAGGAAATTCGATTGAATGCTATACAGAAGGTACGATGAACTTATTACATGCCAGCACCTGGCTAGAAGAGGCTATCTCCATTCAATCACATCTCAAGGCTATGTTTACAAAGGATGCATACTTAAACGCAACTAATGACAAAGAGGCAAGTCCACTGATGAAAATATCAATGGCATTTCTTTCTCATATACATATCAAAATAACAAAATTTAAAGTACTCTGTTTAATATATATTTACAATAATACGTAAAATATGTTGAAAATATCCCACAACAACAACGCTACATTACGACAAAACATTCTACTATAACTAAAAAGCCAATTTGGAAACGTTTCAGAGAAAGAAAACAATCCAGCTTTAATACAATTGACGTATAAGTTAATAAAGAAGTTGGTCACGTGATAAAATCGAATGAACACACTACCCTAGAAATACACTGAACTGAAAACTCTATCAATATACCAAAATTTCTAACAAGGTACAACTTCTTTTTACAAGGAAGTGGTTTATAAGAAAGTGGTACTCAGCTGCTCAAAAAGGTAAGAACGTTCAGTACTGGATTTTTGAGACCTAAGAAAGTGCGCAAGTATTTAAAATTTGATTCATTTGTGTACAAAATACTATATATGTGATACTGGCTGCCCTCTAACAGTTTAACTTCTGTTGTTTACTAAGATTTATCATCATTTCAAGTGTGCATGGTGCTTGTTCAATTTCCACTAATGTGCATGTGCCAACATTGGAACTCAAAAATTTCTGCTAAGAAAGTCTCAAGGAAGTTTTGACACTGGAATCATGAAAATGGTAAGAAAGTTTCAGTACTGGGCTGAAAAGAATTTATGAAATAAACAACGTGTATTCTTGTCGTTCAATGAATTTCATCTTGATACATGTTCACATAAATTTACATAATGCAAACACTCTAAACATACATTCTTTCATAGGCAATGAAGAAATCTAGTTTGATGAGAGTGAATAGAATAAACAGTACGTCCACAAAAGTGGCTCTGGAAAAACATT
The DNA here is from genome assembly GCA_018155075.1 of Cassiopea andromeda. Classification (NCBI taxonomy): domain Eukaryota; kingdom Metazoa; phylum Cnidaria; class Scyphozoa; order Rhizostomeae; family Cassiopeidae; genus Cassiopea; species Cassiopea andromeda. The sequence continues at coordinate 328,699 of WIPJ01002844.1, read as the reverse complement.
AAACATTATGACATCAAGTGTACAAGCAAATGCTGTAAATTAAGAATGGAAGATGTCCACTTGACTCTCTTTCAAAACTTACTAGCAATTGATGACAAAATAGAATTCCATTGTTTCACTATCCTTGGTATCATTGGCTGTATTACATACTTTTACATTCACGAAAAAAGCATTTTCCTTGGTGCGCATGATAAGAAAATTGTATTCTGAGGTGAATAAACTACACTAGGCAACAAACACAAATACATTTGGAAGGTGTTTTAGAACTTTAAGCTGTAACGCTGAATCCAGAAATGACAGTAACTTTGAAACACCGATATTTCCTCTAATTTTACTAAATTTTTGACATCGGTTTTTCATATAGAATAAGGTTTCGGCAGGAAAATTCTTATTTTCTAAAAGCGTTCAGTACTTGAATAGCCAAAAGTTTATCAGTGTACATATTTTTTGGTGGTTGCAGGTAGGTAAATTACATGCTACATCGGCGTTAACCACAACTTAGGCCTTCACCTTTCGCCCCATGAACCTTCTGCAATGATCAGAAGCAGGGATACCTGCTTTTAGCACCTAGCAATAATTAGCCAGCATGATTGCAATTCAAAATCCTTGAAGCCCCGTAAGCATCTCTTTCATGTCATGATGGAGTCCCTCCTCCCATTCACTACCACTCATTGAACTGAGATTGTCTCCAAACCAACCTAAATTAGAGAGCAAGTAGTACATTTTGATGCATGCTCTGCACAGAGGCGTCGAAAGGATTTTCAAAGTGGAGGGGCTTGGTCACTATGGTCGTGGATAAGCCCGGAATTCTGCTCATCTGTGTTGGCTACAGAATCAATTTTAAAGCTTTTGGAATATGAATAAAGGGAAAATTAGCTTTAACAGAATCTCCTTAAAAAAGGTTTTAAAATGTAAAACATAGGACTTGATGCAAAAACGCAGGGCAGGGCAGGGCAGGGCAGTCCCTCTCCCCCAGCCTCCCGGTTTTGATGTTATTGCTGCATCCAGGGTTCTCAAAAGCAATCAGCACAGTTTGATAAGTTCTTCATAGTTTCTTGTCTTATTACGAAGAGAGTTCTTTAAACGCAGCTCAAGAGACTTCGACTCTTTTTTCATCGAGTTCTCAAACTCTGGATCTCTTTAATGGGTAGACAAAGCTGTGGACAATCAAAGTCTTGAGCCTTCACTAGCACAAAGTTTTTTCTTGCTGTGGCTAAACCAGAAAGAGCATTGTACAATTACGGAGAGCAGTGGAAACCCTTTTCCAGAAAGTTCGTGTACTATATCATCAACCCAAGCATAATGTGCAGTGTTGGAACTAAAGCCCTATCACTGTTTGCCAGCAGGTCCTTGATGAGCCTCCTTGATTTGCGAAGCACCGGTGAAGCTAATTTCAAAGACTGGCAACTTTTGGCTTTGAATGATGAATATCATATCTTGCTTATAAATACTTTACCTCCATATCAAAACTATAAATTTAACAAGATAGAGCTTCAGCATCAAGTTGGATTTTCAGTGATAAGAAAAATGGGGCCTATTTTGATGAACTGAATGAAAGCATGGAGAAGAAGAGAAACGTACTCACCACTTACAGTTCCATGCATTGTCAAGGCAGGGACAATTCTTGCCGGATTCAACAACTGAAAAAACAGATATTAGAACTTGAAGAACTGAATAAGGCAGGTACTATGAG
>WIPJ01002844.1:313057-324969 GCA_018155075.1 Cassiopea andromeda | reverse complement strand
TGTGTGTGTGTGTGTGTATGTGTGTGTGTGTATTATCTATAAAACTCACCTGCAAAGTATCCCTGAACCATAAGAAATCATCCAAATGACGGTTCACTTCAAACAAATGTCCGTCATACGACTTCAGAGTTGTCTGTGTAGGTAGAAAACATTGAACTATTTAAGTCGAAAAGGAGTTTTAATCTACTTTCTCTCATACAAATGCATAAACTTTTGCGGACTAATATAAAAGTGCGTCCATGGAAACTAGATAAACTGGAATATTCATTTCTACAGACTCAAATTTTCTCTAAACAAACTTAATAAGTAAAAATAGCATTATTTCAGGTGCTGTCTCACTATATTGAATCTACGGAAAACATGATTGGTCCTAATACTACTCTCGTCCAGAAAGAAGCCGCCAATTATCTAGTCCCACCCCCAAAAGGGGGCTTACTGATTTGAAGCACTTTTAATCTGGACTTATTGGAGAGGAAGCTTAAAAGATAGGGGGCTAAATAAATTTTTGAAAAATGAAAAACTTCTCAGTAGTAAAGAAAATAGTTTAATATCAAGCTTCCAAGTAAAAAATGACATCCTTGTCATCATCGTCACTTAATAGCAGCGCTGCATAGAAGGTGGCCCGTCTCGTACATATAAAGATCACAGGAAAGCAAACAAAGTTGAACACACTTATTGAAAGTTGATCTTAAACGTTTTTATCTGCAGTTCCTCAATGTTGATTCTAATCCTTGATATGTTGAGAACTATTGTTTGTCTATCTAGATAAAGCGTACTTCATCAACTTTTGTGAAGCTTACATTCGCTTGATACTATGCAGTTTTTTGAGGGGATTTCATAGAGAAGGGGCTTAGTCAACTTCTTGCTCCTAAAATAGGGCCTTTTAGGAGGGGGCTGTAATTGAGAGGGGGTATAAAGAGAATTTACGGAAACAGAATCTACTCCTGTTATTCAACTCTGTTGGCGTGGATAGTTTTACCTAGTGGAGAGATGACATCGAATAATCGGTGTTTTACTTTTAAAAAGTAAATATTGAAAAAGACTGTGTGTAGCACAAGTAAATGACGAATGCAACTAGCACTCACTTTGGTGGTAAGCTTTAGCAGCTGGTCTGTACTAGATGTGTGGTTCACCTTTGTCACCGTTGTGATCAACATATCAGGAATAGATAACCTGAAAAGGTTACTTACATTTAACAAAACAATGCAGTAATAAAAGCTCACTCATTACAGCGAAATCGCACTTATAACAAAACTATCCACAAATAATTGCAAGACTATTTTGATGTCACTTAACCATTAAAAGCACCAGCCATTTTAAATCATGCACTCAAAGAACCTACCCAAACAATATATTCCAAATTCAAGCCCCCTGCGAATGTTTTTCACTAGCATTGCCATTTAATGCCACTATATCATACCACAAGCAATGGAAACAGGGCACTCCCTTGCTTGAAAAGGCAAGCCTGATGGGGGTAAAGCAATCACTCTTCAGGGTCATTCAAAAATTACCTAATGCTTGAATTCGCAATCTAACACTACCCCGTGCCCCGTGTAACGGATCGTAACAAATCTAATACCACTTACTCCAACATGCTACGTAAAATTTTAAGGCCCAAGACCTTATTAACCAATCATATGACTTTTGCTTCACATGCTTTGAAATTCTGAGAAAAGTATATGAAATTCCAAAAATATATAAATAGACTCTCCTGCGTTCACTTCTCAGACAGTTTAGCTGAATACTGGGCTTCTTATAAACTGGTTTCATATAAAGTAAATATGTCTGGTTTCTTAAATGTGAGCAAAAATGCCGTTTCTATGAATTCCTTTCTCCAGAGCTGGGAAAGTATTAACTTCAAAAAAAAATGCTTTGATATGTAATGCAAATGCTATAATCCTCCCATCCACCTACACTTTAGTAAAACTTTGTAACAAAATTACAATACCCACACACCCCTGAGGAGATATGTAATTTCTGTATGGACTCTTTTGAGTTAGCACATCAGATGACCAAACCTCCCAATGGAACTATACCACCCATACTGAAAAATATCTCAACTATTGAGTCTCTGTAACTCATAGCAACAAGAAACCATTGCATTGTTTGAAATGCAAAACTTTGCATTGTTGTGAAGAATAAACATGATCATGTAAAAAATGATTTTTGACTTCCCACAGCCCTTGATATCTTCAAAACTAATGCCAAATTTTAAAATGGTAGAAAAACAATCAAGTATTTAACTAACTGTGCAAGCAATGATATGAAAATGGTTTGTTCATGATTGGTGTATTTGCATTGTACTGTTTAAAAAATTTTAGAAAAAGCCGAAGAAAATGTGCCATCAAAATAAACAATGCACTGACCAACTTTAGCTCTAACAACAGTGCCTTTCCGGTATATTCAATGAGTGCTCACATAGCAGCAAAATATATTAACTTACGTCACTTCCCTACAAGCAGAAGCAGATGAACAGACTTTTGAGTGAATTTCCAGCTCTGTTAATCTATGTTGAAAGATAAGGGAAAATAAATAAACTGGTCTTTGCTTAAATTAACATATCCTGCAAACACGCATAAAAATGAACTGTCAACTGATATAACTACTAAACAGATCAAAAAATTTTCACTACTATGTACAACCAGTTATATAAAACTCTAACATCAGCCAAGTAATTGAATGCACCTAACACAAAACCATGGTTAAAAACAAGGCAAATACAAAAAACCACTTTTCATTTCTGCAAGGTGAAAGCAAAAGAGGAAAATATTCTAAGTATGTTGATAATAAATTGAATCAACAAGATAGTAAAGAAACAACACCTACCTAATTTTACGTGAACATAATGTACAGGATAGCTGAATTTCCTCGTCCATACTGCCATCTTGCTAGAAGGACAAATTCTACACCATGTAAACATAAACACTGAAGTTTCTCATGAGGATATCTTTGCAGATGGATGTTTAAGATTGGACAAAAACATCATAAAGTATCCATGAGATAGAAAACTAAGAATCAGAACAATAGAGTTAATGCTTCAAAAGCACTTGAATTATTTGATAATCCTAATCTGTATCATACAATGTCATAGGTTATTCTTACTAATACAGAATGTATAGAGAACCCAGACTGAAAGTGATGCAAGATACCACATAACAGATAAAAAACAAAGAAACTTTTAACTGAAGAAACAAGAACTAAGTCTATGAACCATTGAATCATTGTATAAACTAATTCACTTAATGAAATAGTTCAGTCCCAAAGAACGCACATTCTTATATGTGAGTTGCTGACATTGGCAAGCATGCGATACAGCAGATTTTTACCTTGTCAGCTGTTTTCTCTAGTATTTTTAAGAAAATATCTGTATCTTGATCTGGAGATTCACTTCTGGTAGTTCTTGACTATGTGTACAAAATAAGTGAAGGTGAACCACAAAGAATTTAGATATTAAGCTGCATGATACAGAGCAAAAATAACAACTAATTCTATTTTTACTCCTATAATAATGAATTCCAACTCCAAAAATAATGAATTCTATTGCTAGCAAATAAACTTGAGCTTTAATTTGCATTATATTGCCAAGATGCCTTTCAAAAGGCATGTTCAAAAGTATTTACTTAAAATTGTATATAGTACACTCTATATGAGCCTTTTTACTTCTTCAACACACTAGGATTATTGTCTAACAGCATTTGTATAAAAGCGTGTTTCGAAGCTCTGGTCATCATCAGTATTCCTGATAAATTGATGAGGACCAGAGCATCAAAACATGTATTTATAAAAATGCTGTTAAACAATAATCCTAGTAAGCTGAAGGAGTATAAAGGCTCATATGGAGTGTACTATATACAATTTCAAGTAAATAGTTTTGGACATGTATTAAAACTCCTTTCTTATTGCAGCAACAAAAATATCTTCACGACCTGTCAAAAAGGCTATCCATTAAATGATATGGTGCTATGAAGCTCATCATCACCATTCTTTAAATACTACTTAGTAGGTCATGCAAATGAGAAAATTAGATACATAAACACAGAAAATTAGCTAAGATATCTAACCCTGGCTCTCAAAAGTCTTGGAGATCTGAGAAACCTTGGAGTGCCTGATGGTAGAGGTGAACCTGGAGAGAGATTGAATGAGCTCACTTGTTCATCATCTCCATTCCAACTCAAGCTATCCAATAGTCTAGAAGAGAAGATTAATTTCCAAAAATAAGCCAAACAGATTTGCATTTTACCTATTGCAAAGTAGCAATTTTCATGGATTCAAATTTATATATAAATGAAACAGTGGCAAACTGTCCTTGCTTTAGCAAAATAAAGAATTTTGTAACTGTATATGCATGCTATAATATTGAGAATTTTACTATCAGGTAACATTTAATTAATCTCAAAACATGAAACATATGTCTGGAATCACAAGTTTGATGACAAAAAAACTTCTACTTTTCTTCAAGCACTAGTATATTGTTCTACATTCATCTCATTCTTAAGTCATACTTTTCTATTTGCATGCAACTTAATTCAACAAGTATAAGCTGAGTAAAAGGTGATGAAATGTTAAACCAAGGTTTGTGCTGTGGTGAGCGGATAAGATTTAAGGACTTTATAAGGAGTTTCAAAAAATACCTTTTAAGGAGTACTTTTGTGTGTTTCCTTAATGAAAAGAAATCATTTTCTAAATAAATCTGCCCCTGAAAATCCTTTCCCCTAAGAACTGATCTGAAATATGAAATGTTCTCTAAAATGCACAAATTTAAGGAATTTTTAAGCTCCCTAAGGAGTTTCAGGAGTAACACAAACCTTGTTCAACTCATGAGCATTCATGAAAACAGGCAAATATCAAATCAATGATGAAATACTCTATGAAGTTATAATGAAATCAATGCTTCTTACTTACCCATCATTTGTAAGTTTGAGTTCATGCAGTTGGGCTTTGAGTTGCTTATTTTCATCCTCCAACTAAACGGAAGTTGAGATTCTTGAAGTTATTGAGTTCAAAAATTCTAATTATTGAGTAAAAGAGTTCATTGAAACTTTCCTTAACAATTTGAAACTCAAGGGAAAAGTCTTTTAGAATTTTAGTGTTAGTGCATGGGGAATAATTTGCACAAGACTTACTTGTGTGCAAATGTCACTCTTTGCAAATCGGATGAGAAGAAGCCACCGACTTTACATGGTAAGGGGTTGAGGGTCTATCAAGAGGGGCTACTGAGAAGACTAGATAGACTTCAAACAGCCCTTTTCTTATTCATGCTCATGTAAAATCAAAAGTGGCTGCAATATTTATAAAAAAGTCACATGGTTGGCTGTTGTGTTTTAGTCAATTCTGGGAACTAATGTAACATTCAGCTAAGATTTAATCCATCCGCTAACTGCTTAGAAGTTTCTGAATTAGTCTGTGGTTTGCTGACCTTTCACGAAAATATGAAGAGGTAAAGCAAAAGATCTACAATTCTTGATTAAGTGGCTACGTAAACTGTTGCCTACCTTTTGTGCAATTGCTCGTAACTTCAAGGCTTCTTCTAGTCCAGCTTCAGCATCAATACAGTAATTGACAGATGCAATATCTGCTTCTACGCCCCCATTGTGCATTTGCAAATATTCAACTGGAACGTATCCCCTGGTATTAACAGTTTCGCCAATTGTACTACGATCAACGGCAGTGCAAAAAACTGCATCAGTAGCAAAACTTTCATTCGCATTCACGTCCTTGCAGACCTTCTCTACATAAACAAGTCTCTTCTCATTTGGCACTTTGATTCTTCTAAGTACATCGCCCTTTCGTATGCTTAGAAACTCTTCATGGAAGTTGAAGTTCATGCTGGAATTTTGCAGGCCTAAGTCTAACTCAATTCCTGAATCAAGTCGACCGAAAGCTGCATCTTTTTTCGAATAATCGCGGGCTCTCGCTTTCGTTGGAGATAGGTCGGCAACTGCACTAAACTGCATTTTGTACAAGAAAGATACCTTCCTTTTAGGGACAAAATGCATCCAATGGAGCTGATTTCATTTTAGCAACATGTAGTGCCTGCATTGCAACTGTGTTGTCAAGCACGGGACCAATTTCTGTTCAATTTATTTATTAATTGTCATTAGGTGCTTCCTGTTTAGCTTTCAGCGTCTCAAAGGGTTACCTCCTCCACAATTACTTATACGGCTCTCTGACTGAAAGATAGGCTGGAATAACATTTTTTAAAGCATAATTTAGACATGCACATAAACCCCTGCAATGCGGTATTGAAGAATGAAATTCTGGTTACAGATGGGAATGAACTGCCTGCTTTTAGCGAAACGAGGTACACGCTTTTTATTTTTTAAGGAGCCACTTTATAAGGAACGTACATGTATACGACAAAAACATTCAAAGAACTTACGCTACTAACGGAAAAAACCTAAGGAACTTTCAACTTGTAAACTTTCTATAACTGCAAATAATCAAGAATTAGGAAGCCGGTTCCATTCACTTACACCCGCAACTCACATAGATATATTTATAAAACTTCTTTCCTACCTTATTTGTGCTTTTATTCTTGAGTTCTATCCAGAAGTAAAATTCAGACTTTTGACTATTCATTTTGTCTGTACCACTTTCATGGCACTTCATGTGCATGGAAAATCAATGAACTATTAAGGAACTTTTAGCACTAGAATTTAATGAAAAGAAGTCCAAAAACGATGAACTTTTAGAACTAGGTCTTGAGTTATGTTCTTTATAAAATAAAAGGCGTGTAGATGATGCTACTGCCTCTAACAACTCCATTTCTGGTTGTGTTTCGCTTATCACTTCATACTTATATCTACCATTTATACTGCTATTTACTTTCTTATAACTTTAGGCCACTAACTAATAAACTTTTGAATTGCACAGCTTTTTCATTAGAACTACACAAATTTTTCTAGAACGGCACATTCTCTGTGGAGCTGCACGTTGAAAAAAACCCTGGTTACCAGACAAAAGGGTGTGACCTATCAATGCTAAAATGGTAAAGGGAAGGGCATCTTGTATGCCAGGACCTCAGAATTGCCACTCATAATCATTGATGGGATGCTGCACCCCTATACCCCCTGAAATTTCGCTCTTTCCCAGCAGAGCGGTGATAGAAAAGACAGCAACTTTTCATAAGAGAAAAACATCATACAAACTTCTGGACGACCACCAGCACAAATGCAAAACCTCTGAAAATAACTCATATTCCCTGCGAATCCTGATGACACCGACGGTTACAATAGGTTGGGGAGGGGGCAGAACTAAGCAGGCAGTAGTAGCACATTTGCAATACACGTTTTTTTTATAAGAAAATCATTATTTTGCCTCAGCCTCAATTTTCTTAACTTTTTCCGAAATTGAGCCTCAGATTTTCTTAAGTTTTTCTTAACTTTTGCTGACATAAACTGGCTAGAGTGGTTTACACTTTCGTTAATACTATTGTATACTTGAATTTGAATTTCATCTTTAACATTTTGAATGCAATAACGACGAAATTTCCGATTTTTGGCCTATAAAAACACTTAATTTTGGAATTTGAGCCTCGTGATTTTCTTACGATTTTCTTAAGATTTTGACGATTTGAGCCTCATTTTCTTATAAACTTTTTTCTTATAAAAAAAAACGTGTACCTAATCACCCCTATTTGCACAAGTCTGCGAATAACGGTACCTACGCACATGCATGTGTCAACTACAAGATTTAAAGAAGGGCAATGGTTAGAACTATTGGTATTAAGAAGTCTTTCTAGAGATGAAAAAGCAATTGAATTAAAATAGAAGTTTTATCAACGTATTATTGGGATATTTTGAATATTCATTTTTCATATATCTTAGTAATATACGTTAAGAATGAAAGAGATTAAAACTAAATCAATCAGTGATGACAAGGGCATCTTTTAACATTGTAACTGCTGGGCCAATGACCCAGTGGGCCCCCCGCCTGGTCTAGTAAAAAAGCAAAATTTAATGTTTTTAGCTCAATAGTTTTGAAGTTTTGTAGCTAAATTAATAATTATTATGAAAATGGCTTTCTTGACAGTCACTGGTGATGCCATGGGAATAGCGGGACATAAAGGCCAATCTTGGCTGTAGGAGCCTCACATGAGCTTGGCCCAGCAGTCAAATTTCTTTAGAAGATGCCCTGGTAATAATGGCAACTTAACACAACTACTTCCATGTCTGTGCCATGTGAAACTATAACCCTCGCAACAACAATTCTAAGAGACCTATCATATAAATCTAATTTGTAATTTTATGTGATAACAGGAGTATATATTAATCAAAGTACAACGCATTTTCGTTCGAAGAATACAACAAATGCTGCAGGTCTGTGTTTGGAAATTCAGGATTGGGAAATGGTTTAAGCATGCACATATATCAGGTTGCTGTCATGTGGGAAGGAAAAAGACGGAAAGTAATTTATGTTTTCAAAGCCTATATTTCAATACTTACTAAATGACTATGAAAAAAGCATAATAAATAAAACAAAGTAAACAATGATTCCATCGCAGAGACTGGGGTAGAGTGACGCAGTTCATTACTTTGAGAATTTACGACACAATTTGCTGTTTGTGACCCTATGGGCAACTGTTTTTAATTAATAAATCTATTCTATTGACAAGGAAAAGGGAAGAAAGCAAGCAGGAAACAAGGAAAACGAAATGACGAACAAAAATGCGAAGTGGACTTTTGACAATGACGAACAAGAATGCGAAGGAAACAGGAAGCAATATTGAAATAAGAGGCAAAAGTACACGATTTTTAATAAGAAACCGGCCTATTAGCAGCCTAGTACTAGCCACCCTAAAATTTAAGAAACTTATTTGAACTACAAGGAAAGAGCTACCAAACTTTAGAAAATTCTACATTAAAGGTTGTTCAACGTAAAGCTGAACCAGTAATGATGAAAGCATGTCGCTGCTTTAAATTTTAACTCGCACTGAAAAGTTTGCATTTCATAATATTAATAGTTTGCTACGACCAACTTCTGCCTATTGCACTAGAAGTTTCTAGATTAATAAACTTTTAAGACTTCTACTACTAGGCTTTGAGTCAGGTTTCTTATAAAAAAACGTGCAAAGGGATGTAGTGAGGTGTAACACTTAAAGAGAACTAGTGACTCTGAAGTGCTGTTTCGTATGACTAAAGCAGCATTGCAATAGTAAAAGTCATTGCTAATCAATACTACAGATAGTGATCATGGGCGTAGGAGGACGTCAAATTTAGAACGGACTGTAAATCTTCTGTCCAAAATATCAAATAGAGCTGGAGAGCAGGCAGTAAAGTTGCCCCAATTTCCTATTGTTCTTCAGAAAATTTGCCCGAGTGAAAAGGATTTCTGCCCAACTTGGGGGGGGGTGGCTCGAGCCCCCTTGCCTCCTACGCTTATGATAGTGATGTACATAGGATCTATGATTCTACTTCAGGTAGAGCCTCTGCACCAAGAATGATGTAGAAGTTTAAACATACTACCCCATTTGAGCAAATTTCAAGAAAAAATACTTTCACACTCTTGCTTATTTAAACTCGCACCTCTTTGGTTCAAGAAATGTTCGGACACTCGTATATTTGCACTGAAAAATTTCAATCTTGAGTTAATTCAAAGAAATCAGGCAAGAACCTCTTCAATGAAGTCCATAAACCTCGATGCATAATAATTTGGATTGACGGTAGAAATTTCAGCACCAGCCTAAAAGGAAAAATGAACTTGAGAAATTTGAGATCATTAAGGTCAGAGCCTATAAAAGGAATCAATTCGTGCAAGGGGCAGTTATTGGCAACGATACATGTCATATTCAGAGAAATAACGGCTTGCAAAAACTAATCTATATAATTTTCCCATTCATCTCTTACATTTCTTTATAAAACTAAAATATAGGAAGTCTTTAACAAAAAGTTCCATGGAAGTAAATCTACAGCATTGAGTCATGAGTCTTTCATATAAGAGAGTGATGGGTAGGAAAGTTATGCTCCACAGGGTTCGTACAAACTCTTTTAAAAATATCTCCAAAACTAGTCAAAAGCCAAATAACCATATTTCCAATACCATGAAACTCATTTTCATGTGCATTTTGAAATCCCATAATAATAGAAAAACGCTACTTTCGACAATGTATTTTGTAATTTCCTAGTGGAGTATGTTTTATATCATAAATAGTAAAATGAACAAAAATAACATATACGGTGCCTAATACGACACTAAGCTATATCCATTTTAGGATATTTTTAGCATTTTTGTAAACAAAAATTCAAAACCTTTCCATAGCTATTTTAAAAATCCTCTCTTCTCTAAACCTTTCCAGGTCCTGGAAAATGGAATTTTCAATGTCCGTAACTTTCCAAAACTTTCCAAAACCGTACAGTCCCTGGCTTGACTGCCCAAAAAGAAAGTTCAATACCATATCTTTGAGACCTAAGAAAGCTGATTTGTTCATATGCGTTTACAACATGTCTGCATAAAATGCTACATACTATGTTCACTTTTGTTCAACATTCCAGCTTCTGTAATTGACCAAGAGTCGTATTTCAGCTGTACAAGCAGCTGTTCACACTATCCTCTACTGTAGAAACCATATATTTGCATACTGTACAAAACATATACGGTGAAACCTGCCATAGCAACCAACCTCTATATAGCAGGCACCTGCTATAATGGTTATCATATAAACAGCCCTTAAAATTAATTCATTTGCAGTTGTACCTATATAAAACGGACACCCTCTTACAGCCAAAAATGGTCCGCCACAGGGTGACAGTTGCAGGCAGGTTTTATTGAGTACTGAAGGGATGTCGTCATAAAAATCTATTTTTGAAATTTTTATATTTTGACCATGTGGATTGAAAGAACATCGTAAAATAGGCAAGTGTTGAAATTTTAGGTGAATTGTCTAAAAGTTGGAGCCATACAAACCACTGCCTTTTCGACCTGGTTCATGAATTTTAGAACCAGGCTCAAAATGCAGTGGATTGATAGGAACTCAGTCAGCATTCAAGTCCCTATATCTTAGTCATTAATTGTTAGATCAAGCTGGAATTTGTTACATATCGCTACTTAAAGTGCTTTTTCAGAATCCAGAGCCAAAATTAAAATATTCTAAAAATAGAACTTTCGTGACGTCACATTTTGGTGCTCTATTGTATATGCAAAAATACATACTTAAAACTTTGTGAATATTCTACTCATCTACGCATAATGATAAGAGCCATATAAAAGAAACAAAGGATTTCTAAAAGACGTGAAAGTATCAGCAATATAATCAGCAAAAGTTGATGTAAAACGGGCGTCAAAATCAGGGGCTGGGGGCACTTGTCCTCCACTTTTTGCACACCACAGCATGTTTCACATTCTTCTATACCTTTTCCATAAGAATACTCAGCAAAAGACTAATATTTCTTTTGTCCCTATTGCAAAAACTTTGAAAATGAAGCTGTAGCCAACACAGATAGGCAGAATTCTGAGATTACCACCGTCATTAGACAGCCCTGTATGACAGATGATTAGGGTGATGATGTTCAAGAATAAAACAAAACCTACTTTGAACGAATTGCGTTGAAATCAAATCGAAAAATCTTATTTTCTAGCATTTTACTTCGTAGATTGCATTTCTCATGAAACCTTTGAACGTATGTGAGCAAACATATGAAAATACATGAATTTAGGAGTTAATTAAACCTTTTAACTAGACCATTCGACCCAAAGACACTTCAAAACTAAACATAGATGGTACATTTGTGGTTCCCAAATATTTCAAATCACCTTCCATGGTGGGCCCTCTGCAGCACAATTTTTCAAGTAAGGGTCCCCTGTTTGGATAGATATAAGTCATGATAGCTACGCTATGATGGAAAATAAATATAAAAATTGATACAACAAGCCCAATGCTCTTCCATTGGAGGATATTCCTCTCCTGGTCCTCCTGT
>WIPJ01002844.1:282902-299386 GCA_018155075.1 Cassiopea andromeda | reverse complement strand
TCACTGCGAAAAACATTTAAAAGTCGCGGGAATTAACTGTCGCGAAAGGGTCAAAAACAAACTGTCGCGGGAAGAAACTGTCGTGCAACAGTTAATTCCTATAAAGTATACACATAGGCCTCGCGCGGGTATTGTTTGTTCCGAGTGTAGCCTGCGTGACATAATGCCAGTAAATCATGCAGAATAATCTATCAGAAAAAATTACGCCCCAAATACGAAGCAAGAAATCTTTTCAATATGCAAGAATTTACTTAGCCCACTATACTGAAACTCTCCAAGCATTAAGTTCCGATGTTTTGGGCATGTACATTAAAGGAAAGTGTAAAAAGCAGCGCCTGCACTTCAAATAATGATAAATGTAAGTTAATGAAATAAAAAGACTTGAACAAAAGCTAGTATAATACATATAATATTTTAAGCAAGACAGTTCGAGTTTTAAATACAAAATGATCTTAATGGCTTTCCTTGGTCTCAAAAAATCCAGCATTGAACTTTCTCTTGCACAGTCAAGCGCTGCTTTGTTACGAACTATTTTCTTATCAAACATCGTAAATGTGCAAGATGAAATACCTGATGATATTTAGGTAAGAGGTGGTGCATCATTTCAACCTCTTCGCTTTCAATTGTCTTCAAAATAAATGCTTTGTCCGAGGTTTCAAAGAATTTTGAGCCACTATTGCCAGAATTTTCACTTGGTTGTGGTGCGTCTTGAAAGGATCTCTGAAAAAAGAAAAGCCAATCATGAACGCAAGTTATATAAGAAGCTGCATTCCAGAAAAACAATGCATTCTTAATGTCAACACCGTACAAAAATAATAGTCTGCAAAATCTGTTGGTAACGGCTGTTGACATGGCAACGATCCATGGAAGCACTAAGAGCAGAGAGTTCATAGGACCTTGTCACAAGGAGGTAGGGTCACCCTCCTAGGAGGGTCATCCGATCATAGGCGCCAAAATATTACTTTACTTCACATGCCAATTCGACAAGCCATGGTCACCCTAAGGGTAGGAGTAGCTTCGCAAATAAGAAAATGGCGAACAAGGGTCTTGCTGTGCTGCAATCAGCTTTGCTCTGGTGGTCACTCTTGACCGCTGTTCTTCAGTGCTAAACTACAGCCTGTTGTTATGAAATCATAAATTCTACGTTATTTCCATTAACTCGAAGTCGACTGAGATAGCCCTTCCCCTAGGGTTACCCTATCTGGAGCCTTTATATGGCTTGAGAAAACAGAGGGTTGGTCCTCCTAGGAGGGTGACCCAAAGTCTATGGTGATCCTAACTGACATGTAAATGAAAGAAGGAATACAATAGAGAAGGGTGACTCTACCTCTTTGTAAAACGGCCCTTAGAACAATTGGTTATGATGCCACCATTTCTTTCTAATAAACAGAGATGCTAATTGTTCACTATTTCCCATTGTGACTTCAGATCGTTCACAATTTCATTTCGAAAGGTAGTAACGTTACCTACACACTTTCTCAAAAGCTCTGCTGAATAAATAAAAGTCTTCCCACTTACGCTATAAGGAAGTCTCAAACGTGGCGAAGAGTGGCCCTCTGCCATAATGCATTCATTCTTACTTGCAAAGCTCGAATTGAACTAATGTCATTGTTATAAATATTCAAAAAGTAGGCTTCAAAATAAACTTACAATAATCGGCAATAGACTTATTTTTCAAATTTGTTGCATGTTTTAGAACTTTTCACTTATAAACAAACTGCATTTAGCAATAAACCAGTATATGTAGCTTATACAACGACTAGCCAGGGAATTCCTTGACCAAAGAAGGCCCTTGTGGTAAATCTATGAATGTGATTAAACCAAGAGTCCCATATCCTGCAAAACTATCCAACGGTAAACAATGACACGATATACTCACTGCATAATAGTTATCATCAATTCCAAATCGTTCTCTCAGGTTCTGAAAGACCAACGGGCAATAGTGCTTGAATTTGAAATGGTATGGCATGCTGTCACTAAAAATAAATATGAAAAATAACTGAGAACTTTCCAAAATTTCTTCTGTGATACATAAATATCTGGATTGCTGAGAAGAGCACACAACTTCAACGTGATAAATAGCACTGCTAATTCATATAAACTGGTTTTGAGGACACCAGCGCAACAATGCAGGCTTATCCTCCACAAGCAAATCCATATTACATTTATCTAAATGACAACAAAGAAAACAGAAGATGGTTTTCTTAGAAACAGAATCATTTCACTATTCCTTTCACTCTTAACATTAACAGCAGGCATAATACGAATTGGAAAATCCTAAAAGAGCACATTTTCAGTTGACAAAAAGGTCATGGCGCTAAGAAAATGGCGTGGCTTTTCAGAGAAAGAGCATCGTACCACGTCATGCTATATTGCTCCAGATTCAACTCTATTTATTCGGCTGAAGGCTTTGATAACTTGGGATAAAAACTTATGTTGGCGAACACCTTAAATTTCAAGGTATTCCTAGCAACATCATATACACAGATTTGGAATTCATAGTTAATGGTAGCTGCTTCCTCACTAAGTACTACATTTCGCCACTTAAGCTACTTCAGGGTAGGTTTGTAAAGGTATTTACATAATCAGGAACAAACTTGTAAAATTAGCAGCAAAATGAATCTAAAGATATCAACGATCGACCATTCATAATAGCATCATTATAACATAATCTATGAAAATTTATATGGAATATAAACCGAAATGCAAATACGCAATCGTTCACAGTACCTATTAACACACACATAAAGGAACTGTGTAAATCTTTCTCGCTTTGATACATGAAAAATTATTATATACGCAATAAAGCATAGGTAGAACACTTTTGCGTATGTGTATAACCACTCAAAAAAACCATCTACGTATCAAATAAGTTGATACGGTCCGTGTGGGGGATGTTATCTAGCACCATCATAAATGCTTCATCTTAAGAATGAAAATTCCAAACATCGCACGTTTGCAAGTATTGAAGTTACCCGAACTTTAAAGATTTTGATAAGAGCTAATCTTCCGATGTCCTACTATGGATAAAATGATTATCGTTATCAACGGTCATAGTGGAAAAAATAAATGATAACAGCCACCAGTTTCATTGAAGAGTAATACAAAGCTCAATTGTGCAGAATTTGAGTACCCTGACAGGCATTGTTTTAAAAAGCATGTCTACTCAATCTCCTGAGATCATTCAGCTAAGTACCAAGGAAATTTTATACGCCATTGACATCAATAAAGCTAATTGCCAAAGCCTGGCTGATAATGATGCAAGAAGTGAGCGAATCCAATAGTCACAAGGAAATAAATGGCTTTTAGGAGCATCGCCAAATTGGCATTGGGGAATATAATTTCCATGCAAGAACGTTCTTATAACTTGCTTTAAAGCCCTATAGGATAATTCTCGGGGCAAAGAGCCTAGAATGCTTTTCATTTTTTTCATTTTATCTTATTCTAACACAAAATCCTTTTAACAACGAAAAGTATGGAGACCCTAAAATTGATAATTATCCCTCTCAAGACGAGAGGGAAGCTTTTTAAAAATTCTTCTTATTTTGATATGTAAATTACATACATCAGAAGAATTTTCTTGGATAAAAAGTAAGCTTCGATAAAAAGTAAGATGTGTTTGACAATTTAACTAGTCTTGAAGTAGATTCTGCAACGACGGATTCTGTGGATTCTGGATGGCACATTCAAAGAGGAGGAGAAGATGAAAGGAGTTGTTACTTAAGTTTTATCAAAAACATCTTACTTTGCAGATATTTAGTCAAATGTAAACTGATTGTCTGAAGAATAAACAGAGCTAGGGACTTTTCAGTAGCTTGATTCTTAAAAGGAATGGTAAGTTTATAGTGTTTTAACTGGACTGCCAACAACACATCTTGCACGTCTTCCTCAAGAAGTCTTAAATAGCTTCATATTCTTCGGGTTTGCTCCCACCATCAATCTAGATACGAGTGCCATAAGTTTGCTACCAACGTATTGCGAAATCCAGCTACAGATGTTTCTAAACTTTCTTAAATTCCCAAAGCTCCCAACAACAACAACAGCCCAGAATAGACAACGGTGGTACAGAAAATAGAATCTTCACGCTTTATGAGGCATGTAGTGAGTGTCGATTTTATTCTGTTTTTACTTTGATCAAAATTCTGGTGTAAAAACAACTGTTTATATTTACCACTTAAAGCTCAGCCTTCTAGTTTGTTTTTCCTTTGAAAAATAACGTGTATATTAGCTACGGTAGAAATGATACTGGTAAATTGAAACTGAACAAATACGCTGTCCATGCGCTGCTGAAAACCTAACCAAATTTGTTAACAGTCAGCTCTTGGTCTATTGAGTGAAGATTTTCAATCCTATGAAGTCTATGATTTTCTTGCAGGTCATAAATTATGTGCATATTCCGAAACATGAGTACAACAAAAACTTCCGCCACGTACTCTTGACACAATCCGAACAAATAGATCAATAATTTATGATTATCACTAAT
The DNA here is from genome assembly GCA_018155075.1 of Cassiopea andromeda. Taxonomy (NCBI): domain Eukaryota; kingdom Metazoa; phylum Cnidaria; class Scyphozoa; order Rhizostomeae; family Cassiopeidae; genus Cassiopea; species Cassiopea andromeda. Next base: position 294,903 of record WIPJ01002844.1, on the reverse strand, counting down.
CTTCAGAACAGATGGGCGGTCAGAATAAAAGTAAAGTTTAATAGAGAAACAATCCTGTCTCCTGTCTCTTCTGGGCTGCCTATCAAAACCCATAACATCAAAGACTAGCAAATAGCACTATCCAAGGCCTCAACTAACAACAGGGATAAATACCGAGGCTACATTTCCAAATTGAACCACGATCAGTCGAAAAAGAAGGAGACAGACAGACTTGCAGACAGACAGACTTGCAGACAGGCAGACTGTCTACCATCCAAATGAATCACATTAACAACTATTCAAAAGGCATAACGAAAAACAGCATCAAACACAACCAACAGCTATAATGAATAAAATTAAATGATAAAAATAACGAGTGGGGACTAGGTTCTTTTCAACAATGCTTCCAATGGTAAAGAAAAATCCTTATTTTAAGGAAATGAGACCACCACAAGGAACTATTTAAGGATATAGAATACTTAAGGAAATAAAATATCCAAGGAAATAGAATATCAAAGGAAATTCTTAAGGACATTAAAACTTTTACCTCTTAATGTTTTATATAGCAATATGGTATGCTCTGAAGCTGTAACAATGATAGGATGCCAAACACTACGCCCTATTTTATGCGTTGAAAGTGAAAACTAATGGAAAAAAGTTTGCGTGTGCAATTCATGAGTACTTGGCTTGTGAAACTGGATGGAATGGGTTTTTTATTGCTGTTCCCTGGAGTTGGTGCTGCACAGTAACAAGTTTTGGCGCACCATACATATTTCCTGGCGCACTGTCGGTGTGCAGTCTACATGTGACTAAAATTTCTCGCTGTTTCTCGCATTAAAATGGGGGGTGGAGGAGTCAAACTCCATCAAAACTTGCATGATGCAAAAACAACACACAATGCTAGCGATTGGGACTCCTTCCCTTCTATTGAGCAACTGAGAGCATATTTACCTTTGCATATGACTGCAAACATATAAAGTACATATAACAGGATGAATTTCCCAATTACCCACTAAATGTGATTACATTAACCGTACTTCATTGACTTTGGATAACCCGAGCCTACTAGAAAAATGATGTATGTATAAAAGCGACTTCGCGACAACTTCAACACCTACATCAATCCTCGACGCCTATGTCGAGTTGCTTTTGTAAAAAACCAAGAAAGAAGTCATTTGCCTGTAGAAGCCAGTATCCTCAGAAAAAAGCTTGTTCACACATAGAGATACTCACTTCCCATAGTGATGGTTTTTGATAATGATTTTGCCAAATGCCTTGAAATCTTCTTTCAGTAGCATCACATTTTGGGGAACACGAGCGAGTTCATTTATCTATGGAAGGAATGTAACGGTTAGTTAGAGCTTTTCAAACCAGTATGATGCAATAAGATCAAGCAAATACAAAGATCCTATTATTTCATTTGGCAGATCTGAGAATTTCTACTATATCCAGGCAGATTTAGAATCCATGACAAAACGTCCTACTCGGATGGCAAAGTTATCTAACACCCCCAATAAATTTCCTGCCCGCCAGTGAATGCAAGGTGATCGGAGTTTCGCAAGAATGATGGAATTGCACCAACACGTTCCGAAACCTATTATGCATTGCCACTTCAAATAGTTCTACACGTAGAAGAATCTGCCTGTCACTGAGTTATGTATAGCTACGTGCTATAGGAAATACATATGACAAAAGCCTTTCGAATTTGAGTTGGGTGTGGTGTTGCGGGGAAGTTACAGAAGCTTGACAGCCACCAAGATGGAGGAGGAACTTATTTTAAGTACTGTCTTTCTATTGCCACAGTTTGGGAGTGGCAATTTTTCACCTGAATGTTGCAGTTTGCTATTGAAAAGGGTAGAGTCTCAAACAAACGTTCAAACCAAGCCGTTTAAACTAAAGGAAAACTGTAGGAATGCACTAGCCTAAGATTAAAGAAATTGAAATACTCCATTTACAATAAAATTCAATACAAAGTCTATGATAAAGAACAATAAATTGAAACAAAAGTAACATCCCTTTCAAATAGGACGGAGCATTCCGTGGTAATGTAATACATAAACAAAGTGGTTAATAAAAACAAATGCATCCACAATACAGTAAAAACAATTTAATGGAGATAAATGCTGCTGGCATAGACGTAGGCGCCAGGGGGCAAAAGGGGTATGTGCTCCCCACTTTTCACAAAATGTTTTGTAACATTCTTTTGCGGCTTAAAGAATTGCTCTTTTTTGATTGAGAAGGTGCCCTAGAATGCTTGTTATAGAATGCTTCATAAATCCCTGGCTAGTTACACTTTCCAAAGTTGCTGCAGACTTCTGTATGTCTTGCAGAGCCACACTGCAGGATCAGGTTTTCCCTCCACTGCCCTTCAATAAAAATAGGCTCTATTTGGATTCGTGTGTTATCAATATTTAATTTGTTATCTTCCACCCTTCATAAAAGTGATAAAGAAGGCAATAGATCTATCACTTTCTTTTCAATATGGTAGCATATAAACACAATAAATACTGCTTGTACTAGTCATAATGTATTAATAATTCAAAACAAAATGAAAATCATTATCAATTATTGCCATTCAATGTCTATCTGTGCACAGCAAGAGCAATCAACCAGCATTTTTCTACTACAAATGCAGAAGACAGGGGAGTACCAAAATTGTGGGTGATGTTGGGACCCCTACTATTTGAGAAATCTCCTAGCCACTTCTCATCTTCTAACACTAAGTTTCCAGAAACTCGTGTTCTCCCAAAATCCAAGACTGAGCCAATTAGTGAATGACATCTTTGCACACTTCCCTCTACTGTTTGGTCCTGTGACCCCCTCTGGTAGCAGGTGGCAAATATGGTAGCTCTTGGGAAATAATATGAAATAACAGCCAAAATTTGCATTACTGAAAATGGCATTCACTACAGCTTGCTTTCTAAATAGGGTTTTCATGAAAAATCAAAAATAGAATTATACAGAACACTTCTAAAATACCATTGCAACCAGGCACAGTACCAGCCACCACAAACTGGGGGATTTTGAGTGCCACACCCTGAAATTATGACACAATTTGGCTGAGGTCCCCGACCCCAACCCTAACATATTTTCATTTGGAAGAATTGGAAAATTGATCTTTGCAAGAATGGGGGGGGAAGTCCCCCCAGTTCCTCCCATGGTGCCACTAATGATTGCAATATGTTACTGGGGTCAGCATAAGCCATCCCTGCCCTCACTGCCTATGTTAATCCAATCATACCATATAGCAATAAATGGAATAGCTTTATACACAATTAAAAGAGATTAGCCATGTAAAGTAGTGTAATTTACAATATAAGTCACTAATCAAAGGAAAAAGGCTACTACAATGTGATTGATTACTGGGAAATGAGAAAACTAAACAGGGCAAAGAATCAGAACAGCTAAAAAACCATGCATGTGCTCAAGGTGCCCTTAAAGAAAACAAACACACCAAAAATCATAATGTATTCAATTACTATACAACTATTGAATAAACTTAGTATGGTAACAAACAAGTTAAGTTAGATATCTTGCTGGACTGACAATGATCAATAACAGCTAACGCATTGGCACTGGGGGTTAAACTTCTAGGGAGTGCAGCCATGGGTGTAGCTAGCAGGGGGTGTGGGGGAAGTGCAACACCCCAACTTTTGGTGATCTTGTTGGTAAATTTAGATTCAACAGCTTTCATTGGTAAATGAATGCATATTTTTTCATGAAGTAGTCAAGAATGTTGAAAATGTCCTTTCTTGCACCAAAGCATCTCATAAAAATAAGAGGGTCTTGCTAAAAAATTGCTTCTGTCAGTAAACTTACACCTCTGTTGGCAAATTGAAAGTTCTATCAGTTTCTGTCAGTAAATTATTTATTGTTTTACACCCACCAGACAAAAAGGTCACATGATGCAACTGGGTGCAGCATCCCACCAATGATAAAAGTTGAAGACTTTATTGGGTAATTTTTTCACTGTTCAAACTGGTCAGGCAATTCTGAGGGCCTAGTTTATCAGATGTCCTGCCCTTGGTGCTAAAATTTTCTCTTGATATATGGTATGAATATCATTACTTTTTGACATGGCACCACTCTTCTATCATTGATATGCCATGTCCTTTGTCAGGCAACTATGCCTCATGCCCTCCCCCCAAAAGTAAGCATCCTAGTTTTGCCACTGATAAATAGAACACAACAGTTACACTATGGTAATACAAAAAATTCAAGTCCTAGTGTCTTTCTCATGCATGTAGAAAACAGCAGTGCACAGAAAAAGCCATACAATGCTATCAATGTTGTGTTATTGGAAAGTACAAGGTCCAACTCTAGATATACATGCTCCAGTTAGATTTTATCTTTAGGTATTACAGATCTGTCCACAAAGTGGAGGCTATCTGTACTGCAGAACTCACTTAATAACTAGTGTAAAGCTATGTAGCTATTATCAGAGGGGCCCGTATAGGACAATACTTACAATTTGTACAAAATTTGACTTTGCACAAAACTCTACATTATCATTACAATCTTTTCAGCTTTGATATATACCTCTTTTATAAGACACAAACTCTCTGGTCTAAGCCTGGGTGTTTCTAAATATGTTGTCAAATCAAGTGTTAAACATTTCTCAAATTTTTCTTAAATTCTTAAGATTTCAAATGATAACAGCAACCCAGATTAGGCAACTGCACTGCAAGAAAGAGAATGCTTAGGTTTCACAAAGCATGTAATGGATGTTGTTTCTGTTTTTTTGTCTAGTTTGATCAAAATTTTTCTTGTAAATACAGTTTCTTCAAGATATTGATTGAAACTCAGCCTGCATGCTACTTAAATTTCTCTTAATTTTTTCCTAACTTCAGCCCCATGCCTCTTTTAGACATGTCTCTCATAAAAAAACATGTACCTCAAAAGAACAGGTTTGTTTGCAAACATTTCATGATCAAAAAGATAACTAAAGTAGATATAAAAAGAGAGTGCTATATCTTCAAGTTTGAAGATTTATTATCTTGAACATGTTTACAATCCATCCAATCTCAGATTTTCTATTTAGTAGTTTGATCATGATGATAACAGAAAATCCCAGATTGGATTGACTCATAAATTCTTTAGATTCTTTGAGATTGGAATTATTTTTTGCTTAGCTACTAGAAGTCTAGCAGGAATCCTCATGCACTCAAGGAATCCTCAATTCTACTACACAAAGCATCAATAAAAAATCTAAGGAAATTGGTTCATGCTGTGTAACAATTCCAAGTGATTCATATTTAAGAATTTATTAATTTTAAATTCAGCACATGCTGACTATCACTATGGAAATCATTCTTGTGATCCTGATAATAAACAATAATGTTGACCATGATGAGGCAGGTGATATGGCATGGCATAAACCTTTTGTGTAGCTCAACACAACCTCAAAGTTAATAGTGAAAATCAGCAAATCTATTATCCCATGCAGCAAAACATGTCATGCTTTAGTGGCAGGGCTGCAATGTATTTTCATGATCCTTGCACTATTGTCTTGTGGCATATTGTTCAGAGTATATTGTGAATTGTTGCTGAATTTACATAAGAAAAACAACATGCTGTGTGTTCAGAGAAGCCTAAACATTTTAAGTAGAACTGCCACATGTCCTTCCCTTCCTAAAATAATCTGGATGGACATAATACTTATCAAAAATTAATTAAATTGTCAAAGAGATTCATAACTAATTACCCCTCATCACTTTTGAAGAAGACCAAAACACTGCGCAGCTTGAGCCAAGCTAAAGCCACAAATAATAAAAATATCCCTCGCTAAAGCACATTACTAAACTACAAAACATAAAAATTGGCTAAAAAATTGCTGAAATAGTCTATAGATGGCACTTTCTACAAATGAGTGAACAAGATTCAAAACCAACAAGGAAAATTTCAAGTCCATATTCCTCACTAGGATAGTTATTGAAAGAACTCACTAATTGACTCCCATGTGGCAACAAAGCATCTGTTCACTGTCATTCTATTATGCAGATTTACTTGAATTTGACAGTGATAATGGATGAGAAATGAAAGCACAAAGACTCTGAAGGATAATTGAAAAATATCAAACCACATTTGCAATGGGCTCAAGTTGCTTAGCATGATCTCATTTTCCATTGTTCAAATCAAAATGAAGATAACAGAAAGATAATAAGAGCATAAAGATAAAAACAGGCAAGGCATCTCAGAGAACAAGGTATTTTTTTCAACAGGGTTTGGAAAATAAAAGCCATAAATACCAATGAGGGTATGAGATGGCAAGCATGAGATATTCTGTCAAAAAGTGGATTTTCAGGCAGTGCCTAAATAGCTGCCCTAGAGTGGGCTTACATGTGGAAACAAGATCATAGGTAACATAAACACCTGAAAAATGAATTTATTACCACACAAAGCTTTAATGCTATGAATGAGAACTATGGCTATATGTAATACACTTGCTCATTAATGAAAATGAGATGTCAAAGGATAGATTGAATAATTATATAAGAGAAAGAGAGGCATTACACAATGTACACTCCTCTGCCAGCACTCAAACTTCAACAGAGACAAATCCCACTTGGTGCTTATCAGTAATTTCCTAATATGGATTATTCACACAACATGGATACTCATAAAGACTGCACTTCTTAAAAATACCAAGGACAAAAACACAGAGCTGCACTATAGGGCTGTCATAGATGGCAGGTATATTCATACCTTTTTGCATAGAACAGATTCTAGTCAGCATATAATGTAAATTCTTTTATGAATGTTCATTATGGCTCCAGTACTTGAAATGATACTAAATTTCAGTAAATAACAGAGGTTAAACTGTTGTAGGGCAGCCAATAAATACACATAAAATTCTATGAATAGATAATTTGAATTCTAAATAAATATGTACTAATAAACTTTCCCAGTTGTCAAAAATCCAGCAATTATCTTTCCTAACTTTTGAGCAGTTGTGAACTACTTTCTTATAAATCATTCTTGTATAAAAAACTTGTAAACATAAAAACATAACATATGAATATACATGCCATCTACAGCCATGCTGTGACCAGTTCTTTCGGTAAACAGGTAGTTTAGTACGGAATTGATCAAAAACACCCTTTCCACAGCATCATTACACTTCGTGCTACCAAAAGTTACTGAATGAACGACAGTTTCAAATAAAAGGTTGATGCGCCACCTTAAAGTGACCCCTCCCAAACATGTCACGTACAAGGACGCAAAAATAGTAAGTTTTAATGTCTGAGGGAAGTAAAATACAGGTAAAGGAGTTGACTGAGAACAATTGCCACACTGATGTGTCGTGAATTCTCTGACACACGGAAGAATAGTCTATTTACAAAGCGGCTCAGTTTCCTGGTTCCATCGCATTCGAAATGCTCTCCAAGAACCAAAGGAAATATGATACCTACTCAATACTTCTCCAGTATGAATAACAGATTAATCATGACTGTGAATACTGCTACCAAACTTAGTCAATATTGATTAATTGCAAAAACAGGGTCGAAGATCTAACTATGGTCTTCCTATGTCTCAAGTCGAACGGCCTAGGCGAGTCCTCCAGCTATAAACTCAAATAAAAATATATACACACTGACAAAAATTGCAAAAATTTTCTGTAAGAACTAACTATCGAATAAGCATAAGATTTAATTTACTTGATCGCATCGACTGACAAATATTGCACTCACCGAATGGCATATCCCCCACATTAAAATTGAGATTTTGGGATCCTGGGCTCTGAAGAGTTTCTTCTTTTGATGAAACGCCTTTATCTTTTTCTTCTTCGCCTTCGTTTTAGTTACACTTGTTGAAGCGTCAGCCATGCTTGTATGTGCAATATCGTTCTAAGAATGTTTGTAATGATATCGATTTACAAAAAACCTTGTTACAACATCTCGTCAATACAGTTGCAGTTCATTGACGTCCTTCCATTATTTAGCCAGACATGAGAAAGAACAGCTACTCAACATCGTTTATATCTACCGAAACAGCAGCAACAACTCTTAGCAAGTTTCTTACTGACTGACTATTGATGACTTCATCATTTAGTATGGTATGGCATAATGAAAACGACTTCCTTTTGTGGGTAGCAAGCCCAAATATTGCTTGATATAAATTTCCGATTTCCTTATTCTACTTGGCAACGCATCCTAAACATTCCATTCCATATTGAGTAATGTATTTGTGACAGTATCTAATTTAACATGATTTTCCAACACTACTGCTTCTGTAAACCTTAGGGTGCATTCCGTACTGATCCTATGCTGGACATCATGCTTAGTATTCTGTTGTTAGTGACCGTTCATTATTAAGAGATGGGTTGGTACCGAAGAAAAATAATTTCTTGGTGAAAAGAACATCTTGCCCAACCCTAAGGTTGTATTACAAAGTATTGGCAAAGCCTTCGTTTATCAGAAAATTTTTTTCACCCAACAAATCTCTATTTGGTATCAGCCCTTTAAATTATAAACACCCCCTTCAGGGGCGTCGCTATGGGGGTTTGCTGGGTGCGGCACCCCCTAGCCTCAGAGACTGTTGGCAAAATTCTAAGCTTTGTTGGCAAATGTAGGATTGTCGGTGATGTCAAAGAAACATAAATATTCATTTTCTTACAGAAGTGTGTAACACAGTTGAACGAGAATGTCACTTCGCTATCAAAACAATATTAAATAATTCGTCCACAGAAAAGGAAATGATGCTATTATTATAGGAATTAAGATATGGATCCATAGTCGTAAGAGGACTTTGACTTTAGGGGGCTTCATTATGTATTCTGCCTGAATGAGTAAAGAGATATGGAGAGCAGTTAGAAAATTTCGAATTGTTCTTGCAGGAAAGTTGCCCGAATGCAACACTTTTCTGCCCAACTGAAGGGGCTGTAGCCCCTACTGCCACCCCCTTTCCTAAGCTTATGGGTGGATTCAGAGCTAACCTGAAAACAGAGGCTAAGATAAGAAATCTAGAAATTTAAACGGATTTATATTTTCATCACACCATTGGTTGTGATACTTGCTAGGAGTTGCACAAAGGGCATGGCAGAAACTATGAGTAACAAAAGTATACCATATGAGTCAGATAGTAGAATGGGGTGGGCTAGGGTGAGCTTTTCTTTTACTTTTAAGAATCATTCACTAAATTCATTGCAGACTCCATCTTTTTTTTATTGGCGCTAATTTTAGGGGCCTGCTTGCAGCAAACAGATATGCTCCATTTATAAATCCACACTTTCCCCAGTTGCAGATATACAGGCTCAAATAGAACTCTAGAAAGTGACTCAGCTCCACAATTTCGAAAGACTCTCTTTGAAAGGGACGCGTTGATAATGAAACCCATATCATAAAGCAAGGCTCAAAGCTGAAATAACCAAATACACCATTTCAAGTTACTATTGTTTTCAGTAGTTTCATATCTACATGGAATTTATAACAACCATGAAATTCCGTTGCCCTTCAGCCACTCTCTGTCAAAGTGGTAAGAATTACGCTATGTGCCTTTTGCCTTTGAGGAGGTTGCAGATGGGCTATGAAAATTTGAGAAAAAATTTAGGATTGTTTTTATTATCCATGAGTGAGTTTCAAAAAATACACAATGCAAGTAAGAAACCACCTAAATGCAAGCTATGCTCGAACAAACGAGAATTTATTAAATCATTGGTTGAAAGCACCAGTTACCAAAACAACAATTTGAAATTCCGAATTCAAAGCCATTTTCGGTTTCCGGTGTTTTCACCCAATGACCTAATAAAGCGACTGGCAAATTAATGGTCTGGCCTTTATCAACTGACAGATACTAAAGTGGATGACAGAGGAAAATAAATGCAAGGGACTGAACAGGAGTGTGGAGGATACTAATGTGAATACAAAAAAATTGCTTTGCTATTTGCCATGCAAAATATTAGAAGTAAAGCCCTAAAGATCTCATTCAAATTTCAATGAATCATTAGGCAATGAGATTTCTCAGGTCTATATACAACTGAAAACACCATATTTCATTCATAACACTTCATATAGAGAAAAAATGTGCATTTCAATGCAGACAGTTTTTACTGGCTATCAGGCCCGTAGACAGCTGAAACGATTTAGGGGGGGCAAAGGCATAGAAGTCCATTTGAAAGATGGGCGCTTTTGCTTTTTACATATCTGCACCAATGGCTCAAAACGTATGTGCCATACAAGTCTTCTTCATAAAGACCACATTGGCTACATAGAATACCCTCAGAGGGTAAAAGTTTCCTATCACTTAAAAGGGTTGTTATCTACAACACATATTTCAAGTCAGCAGGAGAATCCGAGGATTATAGTGTTAACGTCTTACATAATTGCACACTGAAATTTCTACAACAATGATACAAGATTTTAGTTTGTTTCTCAACAGTATCATGATCTCCATATGCTACACATCCATGCTGTGGTGCTCCTAAATTCTAGATTATTTTCAAGTCAGTTGAGAAACCATTAAAAGTTACAGTATAGAAGAGCTTTCATACTGCCCTGGTGAATTATTGGGGGGCAACGCCTTCCTGCCCCCCAGTATCTACGAGCCTGATGCCTATACATACAACTCATCAGAATAATCTAATCAAAATATAGTAGAATATTCATAATAGGTGATTGATTCTTTACATTATAATGAACACCATATATGCCATATCAATCAGCAAGATCTTGATTGTATTGTCTCCCTTTCTATCCACGCTGCTGTTATTTATTGTTTAGATTTGATTCAATAACAGAACTCATTTTATCTTACTGTTAACACAAAAAAGAATTGCATATATACAAAAGAACGAATTTTAACATAAATTATCATACAGAATGATACGGGATATAGATACATCTCCACCTGAGCTTCAGAACTTACCATCTACACATACATAGTAAATGATAGAGTAGATGGCCCAAACATACACACACACATAAATATATATAAATGTATATACATTATATATATATATATATATATATATATATATATATATATATATATATATATCTCAGTTAGTCACAAGATACAACTCTACCTTTATGCATAATTCACAGTAAAACCATGAAAGCATAATTCAAATCCTCAAGTTCACCAATCTTAAATAGCCTAAACTTTGGACTAGCCCCCTCTATACAGGCTTGGAAACAAAAGCTTTTTATGCAGTCATTTGCTTTCTGATGGGCCCACAATAGTTAGGACCCATGTAGAAAATGTAGGATCTTTGTTATTGATGGAATGGAACTGCTCTTGCAGTCACTGTGATCCAGCTGAAATTTTTGTGGTGTCAACTAAGTTAGTCTGAGCCAATAGCCTATTTTCAGACGTACCCTGGAGCAAGACATTCTAAAAGACCTCCTTCTCACAAGTGATTTTACTTCTTTGGATCTACATTGATAACCTGCTGAAATAATTGGACTTACTAATCAATGAAAAATCTCTAACACTAAAGATTTCACTTTTCATTTGTAGTATCAAGGGAACAACTTGAACAAACTTAACTAGAATCTAACTTCCCCTAATAAACATCCCTCTCAAATAATCCATCTCATTGATTACAAATCCATGCACAAAAAACAGTAATTAAACAAACGTCCTGAGTGGCTAACTTGAGGATCCAACTACCATTGGAAACAACACTAACATTATGGCTGCAACACAGATAAAAGAACTACACTGCACAGTGCTTGAGGGTGACTGTTGATTTATGAAAGAAGCAAACAGGTTACAAAACATCAACACAATTGCAATCCTTTTACTACCTGGTGATATAGTGCTCAAGCAGCTACCAAGAAGCATAGTTTCAAACAGTTATTATGAAAGGATGATTAAGGAAGTCCTTACAACTCATCCAAGATTATAAATCTGGCAATTACAGTTAATTACACAATATTTCATACTGAAATGCTAACTTTTGAGAGAATCTAGCAAGTCTCCCTTTCAGCCAGATCCATAGATAACTTCACTAGATAGATTATATAACTAAACAATCAGTATATATCTATGGATATATACATATATATATATATATATATAT
>WIPJ01002844.1:263810-280235 GCA_018155075.1 Cassiopea andromeda | reverse complement strand
ATATATATATATTATACATATATTATATATATATATATATTATATGTAATTATTATTTATATACACATATGTATATATTTGTATGCATGTAATATTTGTATATAATTGCTTATATGAAAATATGACTATGCATTATGATAAGATTAAGCATTCTCACTCCTGCATGTAAGTTGTATGATTTCGGTAACTGTCTACTATACTAGAATCTTTGCTACTAATACTAGACTTTTTGCCATGCTGAGTGTTCTGATGATGTCTCAGGCCACTGTTACTTTTATAACTTTTTCCACAGTGGCACTTATAGATTTTCTGTTCATCACTACCTTGTGGGATTGCTAATTTTTGACTATGCTTTAGCATTTTAGGCTTAGAGTCCAACTTTCTACTGTGTCCATACTTGGCATGGTATTTAATACCGTTGACATTTTTATAGCGCTTTCCACATCCCTTAACGGGACAGACATACCTCCGTTTGCCCTCTCGATTCTCTTCAATGTTTGCAATTCGATTTAATACAACATCGTTGTCCTGAGATGCGTTTGTAGACCAGGAATTGCAGGAGTCTTCACTCTCTGCATCACTTCCACTACATAACTCATCATCCAATATACTGTCACTATCAGCAACAAGATGCTTTCGTGCCACTTTCAGCGCTGGGCTTCTTGTGTCATTCGTCACGGCGAGATGACCACGACTACTTCCATCTTGTTTTGAAATCTTTTTAGGCCTAGTTGTTTCGGCGAAAAAACAGTTAATATAACTTAGAGCTATCGCTGATGGCTGCGTTAATTCTTGCTTTTCAAGAGTAGCCGGATCTCTTTCTATGTGTATAACCTCTATATGATCAATTAGTTCGACAAGAGAGCTACATTTCTTACCACAATTTGGCCAAAGACAAACGTGCTTGTAGAACGCCGCCATGTTTCTCCACCTAATCATGTAATCTGATTTGACACACAGGGGGCCTAGAACACAGCATTCCATTGCAGGTGCATGCGAAATTCCTTCCCTCTGAGCACTGCCCGGCGGGGGTCAACCCCAAATTCTCAAGCGTAAGCACCTGCTCCTGTAAATTCTCTGAAAAGGGGGCCAAATTTCACCACAAGCCTAGGATATAGAAACTAGGAAAGGTGTGTTTTCTGAGAAAAAGCAGAAATCTAAGAAAAGGGGTATTTCAGTATCAACCCAGAGTACTAAAATAACTTGTCTCCAGCAATTTTTTTCTACATTTGTAAAATATATTCACCAAGCAAGACACGCATACAATTATGCATGAACATATTTTGCTATGAAATGTGTCTCAAATTAGAATTTTTATACATTTTGCAATGGCAAAATCCCTGCAATACTTCCGTTCTTTTGAATACCTAGCGAAATTAAAACAGTTCTTTTTTCCATAAAATCATGCAGCTAAAAATCTTAACCTTTGTGAGGCTTTGTTATCTTAAGTGGCCTAATAGAATACCTATTAGTGAATATAAAATCAGCAATAAAATTATTGCTAATTCATTATTGTATTCATTATTTCATTATTGTGATACATTAATTTAGGATTTCATTTTATGACAATAGTAAGGAAATATTCAAAATAGATGCTCATGTAAGTTTACTCGTGTACGCATAGAGGCAGGGCCGCCCAGAAGGGACAGGGGCAAATTGTCCCAAATGGCCCAATAATTCTCAATGCTTCCAGATCTGGGGAGCCTCATAAAGTAAGCCGGCAGTAATTGTCCAAAAATAATTTCTAGACCCTAGAAATGTTTTCCTCACTTTGCTAGCAGGGGGGCCTCATCTTTCTCTTTTGCCCCAGAGCCTCTGAATTTTCTCGGTGGCCCTGGATAGAGGTCAACAATATGATCGGATATCATTATAATGTGAAAAGAACGAAAAGAGAAGTTAAATAATAATCGTCTCTTTTATCTTTTGCCCCTAGATGCATAAAAAAATTACATTTTCTCTTTTTCCCTAGTAACAGAAGCTGCGATATTTTGAGCAAAATATTTGAATTCAAACCACTGTGACATAAATAACTAGGCGTCTAAATCAATGAAGGCATCCACATATCAAGCTCATCAACATCTCTTTTATCTTCAGAACAAAAAGCTTTCTTGATCATTCACTGTAGCCTACACATCCATACAAACTTTTCAAATTGTCTTTCAACAAATTTATTCAACAAGTCTTTTGTGATGGTGAATAATATTTTGAACAATTCTGACTGTTTTGGAACAACAAAGGGGCGCTGCCAGTGATACAGGCGCAATGATAGATTGCAAGTTTAACTGGAGGGCTAAATTTATCTCCTTGATTTTCTAAGAAAGGTGTATAGGTTTTCCTCAATTTCAGAGAAAAAAGGGGTAAATTATGAGATAGAAACCAGAGAAAATGGTCAGTTTTCCAAAACCTCCAACGCGGGTGCTTGCACTTGATAGTGAGAGTTGACCCGCCGGGGAGCATTGACAATTATTTTCATCAATAAATAGTTAATTACAATAAAAACAGGTGGTTATTTTTAGTACACACGTTAACTAGTTGTTAGGTACTAGAATTGTCTATTAGCACACAGCCTTGGGTAGTGCTACGGGGGTGTGGGGGTGCGACACCCATCACAGACTGAAAATCATGAATTTGCTGGGCAGATTTGAGATTTTCACCAGTCTACTCGGCAGACAAAACACCTGTTGTGCCGTTTTGTTTTGTGTGGCCAACATCAAGGCCACAGTTGCTAGAGAAAGACACTGTATTTGCTTAGGTTACAAAGGAGAGGTCACTATACGTTATTTATGAGGTGTATCATTCTCTGTACATGGATGTGCAAGCGTATTTAGGAAATACTCTGGTGCGCTACTTTTCCTTTTCGATACACAGGCACATGTTGGCAGTTTTCTTCACAAATTGATGACGGAATAGCATTCTGCAGCTAAAAGCTTGTAGCCAGGAGGCTGGACACAGAGCCTGCTTGGAGTATCAGAATTTGATTTAGTCCATTACTTTTGCATTTACCTGAGTAGACTCTCTCACAATAATATTTGTTTTTTAAAGATCAAACTTTTAAGTTTTTCAAATTCGTGCTACACAGAGTGGAAGGTAGGATGATATGTTTTATCCCAAAATGAAGACCAATTATATAACCAAATTGTCCTACCACGCAAAGGGGGATTTTCTCACGTTCCAGAGAGAGTGGTGTAAAAAAATTTTCTGGGAACAAGCTCCCAGACTCCCAAGTCTCTCTGGACGAAGTGGATACCAATAGATTTTCTCATCATTTTCACATTTGCCTGACTATACTCGCTACCAATAAGATTTCTACTTTCAAAATCAAAGTTTTGTCTTCGTGCAAAATTGATTGGATGTTGAGGTTATACTTTCCATCTCAAAATGAAGACAATGATGAAGATATGCTTTCCTACTACGCAGAATGGCATTTTCCGACTTTCTAGAGAGAGAGTTATCCTAGAAAAATTTTTCAGACCCCCAAGTCTCCCTCAAAGAAGTTGATACCCTGGTACGTGAAAAGTGCTTCTCTGTCGATGACCTACATTTGAAAAGCAGTTGGTTTATACAGGCCAACTAGTGGGCCCTGGAGGAGAAGACTCCTGCCTTTTTCAACATAGGAATGAAAGTACCTTGTTGTAATACCCTCTCTTTTTAAAAAGGGCGTTTTCTAACATGGAACAGGCTTGGTCGAGAAAATTTTCTTGGGGCTTCGCCCCCGGCTCCCCGTTTTTCCTTTACTACCCTGATAAGAAATGGCAAGAAAAATCACTTCACTTCAGAAGCAATGATATCAGTAAACCTCCTACAGTATTTCCTCCATTTACGAATCAGAAAAAGTATTCGAAGGCCATTTCTTCTTCAACAAGTTGTAGCGTTAATTCGACGCCTGCCCTCCAAAATTGCTGGTTGTGCGTCTTATACACTTTGAGAAATGGTTTTAAAAAGGCTTTGGTTTATTAAATTTGAATTCGCATTCCTTACTCGGCAACTGGAGACCTGACACCCCTCCAAGAATGTTTTCTAACACCGCACCTGCACACAACACCTTTCCTTGAGCTGAAACTTATTTGAATCCACCTGCAGCTACCACACACTTTCTCCAATCTCCAGTGCTTCAGTTTCAACACAAAAAATGTTGGCAGCTAACTATAAAATTTGCGCTGTACGTTCGCATAACTTTGTTTTGCAATTTTTGATGCTAGCTATTGGCGCTGAGTTCCCCCTAGGCGAGAGACCAAGGGGGCACAGCCTGCCAGAAATAGTCTTAGACCTTTCACTTTTCTAGGAAATTGTGAGATTTTGAATTTCCAATAAATGATTTACTGCAAGTAATCGAGAAGTAGGAGGATGTACACGGAATGAACACGACCCCCTTACTATGTATTAACTTATGCAAATCGTCTCTCTAGTTTCCTTTGTTTCTTCTAACCTTGTATATAAGCAACAGCATTTAGTAAGTTTCCAAATGTTAATGCACATCTTGCGTTTATACTACGTTCCATTACTTCTTTGTTATTTTGCCCACTCTCCTCCATAGTTACTCTTTCAATTTACAAAGGGCCAATCTCTATGCTCAAAAAAGATGTTTTCTTAGGGCAAGATGGGCGTTTTCAAACAATTTTCTGGGGGCTTCACTCTCAGATCCCCGTTCTTCTTTCTCCACCACGGGTAATACCCCCGTGATTTTGCTGGGTAGAAATGCCCCTGTATCTTTGTTGGCTACACCATCACGTTCAAAGCGTTTGGAATACGAACAAATTGAAAAGGGTCCGGCTTTGACGCCCCTGATGTAAATCCTAATTACAAAACGAACAGTTAAATAAAAAGTCTACAGACAAAATTTGTGAATGAATCGATGGGATCAATGGTCTATCATGTTGTTGGGCCCATCATTGAAAAAACTGATCAACATTGGTTCGAAAACTGATCTGTCCGAAATGCATACAATATGTATAGATCCTGCGAAGGAATATGCCTCTTTTTAGGTACACTTTGAAGCTAATTTTGGAGGGAAATGCTCAGGAAAGGGGTGTAATCTTCAAACACAGCTTTAGTTTCTGATATGGATGAAGATATTGACTCAGAAGATGAAGATCACACTAACTGGAGAGAGACAACTGATTTCCAAAGACTGGACATTGCTTTGAGTGAGCCTAAAAGTAATAGTGACATCCCAGCTACTCCTATGTCACAATGCAATAGTTGGGTCGATTCCTCTCATAAGTGTGGTCCTTTGGAGGAAGAACTCCCAACAGGTCATCACAGATGCATAGTACATATCGATTTTGATTGCTTTTATTGTCAAGTTGAGGCTATTCGAAATCCTTCACTAAACGGGAGACCATTTGGTGTTTACCAGAAGCACGTCGTAGTTTCGTCTAATTATGAAGCTCGTCGTCTAGGCGTAAAAAAGATGTCGACCAGAACTGAAGCATTGAAAGCTTGTCCTGAGATGATTATGGTAAATGGAGAAGACCTCACTATATATCGTGAATTCTCCATGAAAATGTTTAACACACTAAAGACATTCTCTCCTTTCGTTGAGAGGGTTGGTTTTGATGAGAACTTTATTGACGTAACAAAAAATATAGATAATGTGATCATGAACCCTGATGAGTCTCACATTATAGCTGGTCATTGTTTTGGATATAACGAAAAAACAGATATGGTAATGTACAAAGATGTGATTAATTTCAGTAGAATTAGTAGTTATGGCTAGCTCTCAATCTAGATAGCGAGAATTCTATTTCAAAAATTAACTTTCGACAAGATTTGTTTTTCGTACACGTTTTACTTTTATAAGAAAGATGTGTATCAGAAACATGAGGCTGAAATTAAGCAAAAATTTAGAAACATTAGTAGGCCAAGTTTCAAACATTAACTTGAAAAACTGTTTTTAGAGGAGAAATTGTTTGTTAAACTAGAAAACAAATAGAAACAGTATCCATTAGAGAAAATCAGAGTAATTGAGAGTTATCCTAAAGTTAAATGCAAAAATTCCTGTCCACAAAAGTCTCCATATTTCTTAGCAGGTTATAGCACTTTTGTTGTGTAGTGAGTGAGGGTGGCAAAGATTGTTGTGTATGGTAAGCAAGAGCTAGTTAGTTTGGTGCTGGATGAGAATATCACTTAAATTCTCAAAGAATAATTGAAAATGCTTAGAATGGCTAGGGAATCACCTACTTTCTTGTTGTATTATGTATAGCTCCCCATACTAGCATCTGCTACTTGAACCAGAACTCAAAGTCACAAACACTAGGTTGCAATTGTTGCTTTTAATTGCATATCAACTACTACACCTGCTTGGATACTTACAGTTTCAGCTTTAAGTTGTCAATCATTTAGGAGTACTGCCAGCAATTAAAATAATAACCTTTTGTAGCTATTTTGTGCAATTCATAATGAAATGTTCCAAATACAGCTGCACAATGTGTGCAAATATTGTTACATTTTATGAATAAGATCATGTGTATAATGTTTGTATGGATGTGTTGATATGATGTCATTCCACCCATCATATGTTTGGTCTATTTGCCATCTTCCAATTTCAAAATATCCAAATACTAGCATTCTGCAGTTGATTCATAATTTAGAACCAGTTTCACCAGGAATAGCTCACACTTTATGACAAATATAAAATTCCTATTTTAGAGCCTGGACGATATAGTTAGAATGGAAAATAGAAATGCATGCCAATGTGGTTGCTTTTTGAGACTAGCTCTGACATCAATTTTAGCAGCTAAGATGCGAAAACTGCTGTATACTGAATTGGGCCTTACATCATCAGCAGGAATTGCTCATTGCAAAGTTCTAGCAAAATTAATTGGGAAAACTCACAAACCAAACCAGCAGACAACAATACTTCCTACTTATGCAGAAGAATTTCTTAGTTGTAAGGCAGTCAGAGAAATACCAGGTGTGTACTGTTTAAATTGGTTTATCAATACAATTGATTGGAGACGGGCAGTGCCAGCCATCATATACTGGGGCAATTTAGTAGGTGCTGTGCCCTAATATTACATGTGATTTGATTGCTACACCCATTTCAAAGCCTTTGCTAGAGCTCCCTCACCTAGCACTAACATTTCCTCATCAAGTTTGGATGAATTAGAAAATTGATCTTAGTGAGAAGTGAAAGGGCAAATCCTTCCAGTCCCCCCATGGCGCAACCAATGATTGGAGATGGTATTTTTCAGAGTATTTGTTTAGGTTTAGTGCTTTCATGACAAATTGTAGTATTTATTGTAATGCATTGGAGATTATAGTCAGGCACACCAGAGGGAGCAGAGGGGAGCAAGCGCCCCTCCTGCCTTTCACTTAGGGGAGCACGGGGAGCAAAAGTGCTCTTCATGAAATGCAATAGAATCCTTTTTTAAACATGGATATGATACATGGAGATCAAATGAGCAATAGAGACAAGCAAAATATGATTTGAAGAAAGAGCAATATGCATATTTCTATGAAATGTAGGCCCTGCTAAAGGTTGGAACAAAATTGTCTTACAGAGGTGCCTTGGATCCTAAAGAGGTGTCAATTCTAGGCGTTTTCCCAGAGAGGTGTCCATGAAGTCGGTATACTCTCACTCCTGTTGGCCCCCCTTACCCCACTATCATTCCAGCATGTCTGACTATAGTTCTCAGTGAGAGAATAACAGGTTACACTAAAGTCATTCCTATCATAAGTCTCAACTGTTGATATGTCATTATTTTATTTGATGGATTGAAAGGAAATTCATTCAGTGGCTTTTCCACAGTAACTTAAGCATTGAGATGGAAATTCTATTTCATATTTTGCAGGCATTGGATCCCACTGTGCAAAAGAGCTGAACAAAATGGGAATTGAAACAGTCAGTCAACTTGCATCTGTGCCAAACAAGGAGTTGATAGAAAAGTTTGGAGTAAGGTTGGGGAATTTTCTCATAGGGATATCTCTAGGAACTGACAACTCTACAGTGAATATCTCCAGTGATGTACCAAAGTCCATCAGTGAGGAGGAATCCTTTAGAAAACTGTCAGATTTTGATGATGTTAAAATACAAATGAAAATTCTGATAAAAAAGCTAATAAAAAGACTTGAGAAAGATGGCAGAGCACCAAGGACAATCAAGCTGTCTGTACGGAAGCACAATGTGCAGAACAATTTTGCAAGGGTAAGCAGACAAGGAAACTTTGATCCAAAGATCTTAAAATTAGATAACAAGGATATAATGCAAAATACTATTTTAGACAATGTAATCACATTGTTTGATAGGATAGTTGATGATAGAAAGAGCTTTAACCTTGCTGTCATGAATATTGGTTTTACAAATTTTGATGAAATAAGCCTATCAAGCATTTCCAGGTTCTTTTCGAAGGGAAATAGCAGAAATCAAACTCAGGAAAATACATCAGATATCCAATACAGCCTAGAAGGACAAGAAGCTATCGATTGCACATCATCAAACAAGAGAAGTTTTTCTCCTCGGAAGGGTGGAACTGGAGTTGGTACAGAAAAAACAGGTAAGAGATGCGGGAAAGTACCTATTTTTGAGACAGATTGTGGAGTTAGAGGTACTATGGCGTCGAAAGATCTACAAAAAATCAATATAACAGATTTCAAAGATCAAAACCCAAGGGATTTGCATTCTTCATTAATTACCTCTATAGATATCAAGGGTGTATCATCGAATGAACAGAACAGTCTGCCAATGTCCAGCAGTGCAAAGTGCCCACGAGAACATGTGGCTGAAGCCTTAGATAAACAAATTTTGGGGAGAAAAGTTGCTGATCGAGATATGGCCATGAGTTCAGGTAGTAGCTATGATCCTCTAGATGCTTGCACGGTACAACAAGCAGTAGAAAAACGCAGCAACAGGACGGAAAATGCATCTATAACCAGACAGAAAGAAGACACCGACTGTCCAACAGGAATTGACTCTAGTGTTTTTCGGGAATTGCCGGTTGAGATTCAGAATGAGCTTATGCAGAATTGGAAGCGAAAGGAACATGAGGTTATGACAATTAAAAAAATTACTCCACCAAAAAAGAAGCAAAAGAAGACGTCAGTTAGCTCTCAATCCAACAGTATCCTAAGTTATTTTACTAACTGAATTCTGCCAGACTCAAAAAATAATAATGGGAGTTCTCTGTTACACTCTTTTATGTCCCAAGACTTAACGTAGCATGGATAATGACTTAAGACATCTACATGTGGATTCGCTATTCTCTTTTGAGATTCTATGGGTTTCTGAAAAGTGGTGAGTAATCGAAATTAGACTATAAAATCGAACTTTCCACCATACATCCTTGACGGTCATGGAATTCATAAACAAGAGTACTTAATGGGTATATAGGATGTCTTTATGTTTTTGTTGGAGCCAATAAACTACAGAACTTTAAATAGTTACAGAGTTACATTCACTCTGTAGTAGCTGTTAGATTTAAAATCTTATCTTGGCTATATACAATTAATTCAATTTTCAGTTTGTTGTAATGCTTTGTTTCTAACATTTAGTAACAACTTTTTATGTCGCTTAATTCCTCTTCAGTTCAGAATTCCCTGCGATCAAGACGAAACTCGTTTATTGCTGTACTATAAGAACAACTCCCATACTGAATTCCACATAGGCTATTACAGTGGTTCAGAATTTCCCTAAACGCCCTAAGCGCTATCTCAAGAAACCCAACAATATACTTGAGATGACAGGCATCCCCTATTTCAATGCAAATAACACTGCAAATGGGCATAAGTGTGGAGTACATGTTTATTTTTCTTTAGGAACAGCAGACAGCATTTTTCAAAATAGGTGGCAATATAGCAATGCCACCTAGTTTACTATCTATATTTATCATAAATTGCTGATTACTTCATGAAAGTAATAATTATTATCCAATATGATGAGATTACGGAGGCTGAAATTGTTGAATAATTTCAAATAAAATCAAGGGGGCGCCATGGCATTTTCCGACGAAGGGCTGACTCTTCCGGCGAGGAGGTCAAAGTGCCATTTGCAGGGTACTATAATTACTAAAAAAGCTCCGAAAAAGAGCTTTCCACCGTACGAGGGGGGCTAGCATGTTCTGACAGGGGTGCTATAGGCCCCTCTAGCCCTCTCCTAGCGCCACCACTGAATAATGTGATGTGAACAGGAAGGTAACTGAGCATTGCACTGGGAGGTAGCCAAGCACAGCTCTTAAGAGGGGGCTCTATAGAGAAAACCTATAAAAGTATGACATAGAGAACTGTGTGCAATCGCAACAGTATAGTTTCTTGTTAATGATACCACACAATCAGAGACCTGACTGAGCAAATTAATCAAGCCAATCTCATATGAGAAATAAAGGTTTTCAGCCTTAATCTCCATCTTCACGTTGTTCCGATTTCGGATGCGAATTAGTTCCTTCACACGTTCGAAGGAAGACTGGAAATAGTGAATTTCGCTTCCGAAAAACTGAAGTCTAAACGAAATGGAGATGGGCTTTCATTTGAGTTAAAAAGCTACATTAAAAGTCCATTTCTACCTAAAAGTAACTGCACTAGTGACATATCATATGCAAGAATAATACACTTAATTGACAAATAATTGAGCTAAGCTTCGCTTCATACCAGGCAAAGAGGCTGTATGCGTTGGGGAGCCATGCTTTTTGCGTGTAGTGTGACGCAACACCCTAAAGCAATTAATTCTTTAGCAAATATAAGTGAGTGATACCATTGAACTAGAGTTATCTTATTGCGCTCTGGTTCCCATACAACGTTAGAAAAGGACCATATTCTAATTGAACATTCGCGTAACAACACTGTGACGCATATTTTCATCAATGGCATGCAAGTCAGACATACTTGGACATATGCAATACTCCGCAGGGGCATCGAAACGACTTCAAAGTGGAGGGGCCTGGTCACTAATATCGGGATAAGTTTAGGTAAAATAATGGAATTTGCTATATTTTGAAAAAGTGGAGGCCTGTGGCCCCTTCCCCCCTCGGTTTCGACGCCCTTGCTCCGACATTTACAAGTTGATATACTCAAACTTTATAGTGCATAACTGATAATGATTTCACACAGGACTGCCTTCCATATCGTGCTTATCCGTCCATTATGAGAAATGCATGATGCTCTGTCAGTGGCATAGCCGACATGTAGGTTGGGGCCAGGAGAGCTCGTAAGGGCCTTTGGCATTATTTGCGGTGAAATTGAGATGAGGCTTTAATCTTACCGAATTCTTAAGGGCCCTCAATTTGTCTTTTATTCCATTTCACTACTCTCTAGATTCCAGGACCCTCTTGAAGAATGACAAAAATAAATCCATGCTGTCTACGTATAACATTACAGAGCAAGCTTCATTTTCTCTTCTACTGGAATAAAATTTGGCCTGGAAACAACTTTCTAATTGCATTTTGAAAATATCTAAATTGTGAATAACTGAAGTCGATTATTCCTGAAATCAGATTCAGCAATTCGACCATCGGAAAGGACAGCCAGACCATGTGGATCATTCAGCTCACCCTCCCTTTCCCCTTTTGAGCCAAATTTCATTAGAAATTCGCCTGATGGTCCAAACACCTGAATTCTGTGGTTGTCTCTATCTGCAACAATTAATCTGCCTTTTTGGTCCACTGCTATACCAGTTGGTCTTTGAAGCTCACCGTCTTTCTCACCTTTTCGGCCGTAGCTCATCCTAAAGTTCCCCTCAGCGTCATAAACCTATACAGGACAGAAAAAATAGTCCATTAGCCAATAGTAAACAAAAAAGATAATTTCTCTGTCAGCTCTCCACGATCAAATGTCACAAAGTCTCCTAGATTTCATTTTGTTAGGGACTGTTCATAAGAGCCCGCTAACCGAGGTAGCTCACTTAGCGAGATCTCGCCTAACCCTCAATTCCCATACAAAATGTCTTTTCTGTTCATATGAGAAAGCGGGAATTTGTCCCGCTAAGTGAGCTGGTCCGTTAAGCGGGCTCGTATGAACAAGTCCTTAGTTTAACGAAAACACTTTATTCCATTTTGTATGCAAAGCTATGGTATTTAAATCTGCACCACTCCAGAAAAAAACATATTTCTTTGTGTTTCTTCGAGTGAGAGCAAGACTACGTACTGATATTCAAAAACATTTCGAAAGTGACTTTAGATAACGACCTTATGATCTGTACAGCGAAGGAGGTTTAAATTTGCTATAAAAACTAACTACTCCTATCAGATTTGATGAAACACCATAAATGAACAGAAGAAGCTCTTCTAGCTATTTTTTAGGGTTTATGTAGTCAGAAGCTTATTCCCCTCCATACTCTTTTATGCTTAATTATAGGGGGGTCGAAGTAGCAGGGGGTTGATATTTTTCTAGATTTTCATCAAGTGGAGGGGTAGTAATAAAATGTCTTACCGGAAAAATCGCAACAACACTGAAGAAAGTAGAAGAATTGATGATCCCACCAGATGTTTTTAAGCGAAAATTGGAGGGAGTGGTAGATAGTGTTCCAGCAGACAGTGTAGTAAAGTGCTTGATGGAGAGTTGTTTGCCATGAAAATTGAGCGTAAATAGTACCAACAAAGAAAGGAAATGAAATAACGAGTTTGTAAAAAAGTCAATTTCCTTAAAATTAATAAACAGGGGAGTTCTAATAAGGTCCGGGGGGTTGGATAAAAATCGAAAAATCAATAAGCGGGGGGGACGTTTTTTGGCACCTGAGAGTACGACTGCTCAAAAGTTAAGAAAGTTTAGTACCAGATGTTTAAGGCCTAAAGTAGTCAATATATTGATATGCATTTAAAGCTCGAATCATCTTTGAATAAAACATTATATATATATATAACTGACAGTGCTCAATGTTTTGTTTTCATGATGCGTTGCTTTATCATTGAATGATGGCGCTCGTTTAATTTCCCTTCAAGATTTCTCTACAGCATCGCCTTATCTTGCACTATGCCTTATGTTGACCGTCTTGAAAATCTTCGTCTTTTTCGTTCAATTTTATATGATAGAAAAACTGCTAGTGGTTTTAGGGCCTTGCAACTCCAGCTTTAAAAACGTTTGAAAACACAGTATATCATGCTGGCTACTTTCTTACAGTCTGTCTTTTGTTATTGACTAAGATTTATCATTATCTCAAGTGTACACGAAGCTTCTGCACTTTCCATTAATTTGCATGTGCAAAGCAGGAGCTCAGAAAGTTTTTCAAGGAAATCTTAAGAACATTTTGATTCTGGAATCATGAAGAATTTAAGAAAGTATCGGTTCTGGGCTGAAACATTTTTTATAGAAATACAACGTACAATTGAGGTAAGGGAGCTATCATTTTTAATACTGGGTACAGGGGTGGAAGAATTTTTGGAGGGGTGTCAAATTTATTAGTCTTGTTTTATTGGGCTGGCAAATGTTTTTACCAATTCATGATTGGGTAGCAAAATTTTGAAAAAATTCCCACCATAAATATCATTTAATTGCTAAGTGCAGAATGTTAATTTTTCTAAAACAAGTATATAAAAATGCTTTTTTCAAAATAAAAAATTTGTGAGTAAAAAGTTATTTGAAATAATCAGTTAGTGTTCTTTGTTTCTTTGATTCCCTTTTACTTTTCCATTTTCCTTTCTTTCATATCCAGATTGCACTTTTAAGCTTTAGATCCAAATTGAATGACACAAATAGAAATATTGTTGGGTTATGAAATTTTTCCAGCATTTGAAAATGGGGCATCACATATTCTTGAATATAATGAATGGGGCACGTACACTTTTCAATTTATCCCAAAAGTTCTTCCACCCCTGTACCCACCATTAAAAATGACAGCTCACTAACTTCATCCTTTTGGTCAAAGCACATTATTGGGAATTTTACGGAGAAGAAAATCAGAGAGTTTAATTGCTATTATCTCTTGACCAACTAAATCTTTTTAAATGAAATTATTATCATGTAATTGCAGTCTAATAGTATTAAGGTATTACATAAATCAAAACTATGAAAATTGCCTAATCTCAATGTAATTTTAAATTGAAAATTGAAAAGTGTTACGGAGAGAAGAAGTGTCCAAAATACCGTATTTTTGGCCTAGTATATCCGGTTTATCTTCAGAGCAATCATGTAGCAAAATCTATCAAAAAAACCATTACATAGCATACCTGTATTTTGCTATTGTGCATGTCCGAAACGAAAATATTTCCATCCTTGTTAGTAGTTACATAGCATGGGTACTGCAACTCTCCTGGTCCATAACCAAACGCACCAAACTTTGACCACCGCTCTACAGCAAAGAAAAACGCGTGTGTTAACATATATATTACAGAATTTCAGGCTTCGTACTACAATTCAAACATAAGCAGGTAAGGTTGCCTGCTACATGGCTATTGAGCACCTTCTAATTGTTGGCTAAATTATCTCATAAATATACTACAGTATCATGTCTCTACCATTGAAAAGAAGGGCGTGGTTGCAAATAAGCGGCTGTCACTTTATGACATTGCACCTGGAGCCCCCTTGTTGGAATGCTTAGAAATTATCCCTGACTATAACACTGTTAATCCATGCAGCTTTCCAATCTAATAGGCGAAAATATGAGCACTTTCACTTCGAGTTGATAGCCAGTAGCAGGAACATAGGAACTGGAATGCCAGAAGGCCTACGCCCCCCACTTTTTAGCAAACTAAGCAAAAGTCCACCTGTAAAGGTCAAAAGTGCCCCTTCCAGACATAAAGATGATCCTTCCAAATCCAGAAGTGGCCTTTTCGCATAATTTTTGTGCCCAAGTTCTTACATAAGATGAGCAAAATGTGACAAGGACGTATTAATGATGATTCACAAGAACCAATAATTGACTACATACAAACCAGGGACATCGTGGACGGAGGCTCAGAGGGCTGAGCCCCCCTTCATAAAACATCTTTTAGATTGGATAAGTTCATAACTATCCATTCCCAAAGAAGAAGAAAGGAGATACGCTCCTATCAATAGAAGAGGAATACTGCAACCCTATACCTTCGCATACACTGGTATAACAAGCGCACTACTGCCATACATGTACAAATGGGCGTGGTTAAAGGTGTGGTCCTTATATTTTCTACAACATAGCCTTCTTGTTACAGCTTTAGGACGACACCACTGGTATAAACCAGCATATTGGCGTGAGATTGCTTTTTCTTACACTCTGGTGTACAGTCATATCAATAGCAAAGATACATGACCACTATTTTCACTAGTGTACAGGCATAGCTTTTGCGTACAAAGGTCGGCGCAGCCTTTTACCTTTTGTTCTACGTCTTCAAAACACGATGAAAACATGTTAGGAGTTGAGTTCTTCCTTATCAGCATAAAGAACAATGAATAAAACAATTTATATCCTATTTTGCAGAAGGGCTTTCTCCGACGTTCTAGAGGGTATGACCTCCAAAACATATCTTCTTTCATGGCTATAGCATAGCACCTACTTTGCCTCCTTCCAACTACTAGTGACAGCTGTTGTATGCAATTAATGGTTCCAGCGCAAGCTATAAATGACATGCACCTGGGATTTCACAAAAATCCCCCCCCTTCAAAAATATTTCAGTGTCCCCCACCGCTTCACAGCTGTGAATCATGCACGAATCATATATAGTATGATTTACGGATGTTGCCATTTATCATATGGGCGTGGTCATATGCCCCTTTGAGATATGGCCCCCTCAATTTTTAGGTCCTTTCTACGTCCCTGCGCAGTAGAACATCAATAACCTGAGCCTCCACAGGGGGAATTAAGCATAGCCTGGGCTACAGCAAGGTTCTTTTGACGCTAAATAACTACCACAACCAATCTAAACTAGATAAATTAGTCAATGACTAGCCAAGAAGAAAATAAGAGTACCAATGTTAAACGTATTGCAGAATCATAACCTAGAATAATGCCCTTTTTATGTCATGCCCAGTGAAAAGAGACGTACTATCTCCAAGTATACTATAAAATGGAATAGCGAAAAGGTAGTGGGTAAATCACCATACCTAAAATAGGGTCCAGGATGTAGATACAGCAGTTTGTATAATCAGCTATAATAATTCTTCCAGTGTAATCTACGGCAAGTGTTGATGCTTTTAATTCATTCAATAAATATCTGCGCTGAAATACGCCTTGGCTGTTGAAGATCTAAGAAACAAAGGAAAAGACAAGTGAATGATTAATTAGAAAATGGAAGATCTATAGAAGAAATAGCGTAAACATTAAGCCACTTCTCTTACCCTGGTACTGGATGAGACGGTCGACCAAAAGAGATGGGAAAATATGACGAAACTTCAGGCTAGATCATCTGCTGCATACATAGCAGGAAAAACAACAAGAAGAATGAAACCATCTATATCTACTTTCGGCAACTGAAGGAAATGACAAGCAAAAAGCGAGTGAAGCAAGAAGGTTATACCAGCGTCTCTGTACGTCAATATCTGCCTAAGTATCCAGCGAAATGCACACACACACACACACACACACACACA
>WIPJ01002844.1:234615-246780 GCA_018155075.1 Cassiopea andromeda | reverse complement strand
ACCTAAATAAACACCTGCCTCTAAATACTCTGAGTCTCTGATGAAAGACTGTTTTTTAAAGCCGCATGATGAAGTTGAGGACCTTAGGGTATACAGAACAACTTCTAACTTCAAGCACAAAGCTAAACAAATATGTTGGTGGGGTGCACACTCAGAGATCACAGCCACAGTTTGACGACAAAACAGACTTCGATCGAGCCCAATTTGCCGACAAATAGGACTTTCTTTGAGTTCTATCAGCAACAAAATGTTGACGAGCACTATTAATATTCAGCAGGTGTGCAGAAAAACTAAGCTATGGGGAGTCTGCCACCCCGCACACCCCTCCTATGGCTACGCCCCTTTCTAACATATATGTGCTCAAACTTTTTTACATCAAGAAAGGAGACCACTTGTAGTATTCTAATTGTGCCCACATTTTTTTCAACCTCTTTTTCAATGTTTTATTTAGATTTGATTTATATTGAATTGAATTCGAAAAATTGAGTATGGTTTCCAAATCAAGCGAGCTACTTATTGTCAACTAAGATCCGAACTTAGATTAGAATTACTACACCACTCACCTGTAAAGTTTGTAGACGTACTCAATCTCTTTAACTCTTGATCGAACACATCCATTTGCTTTTTTAGAACTTTCTTCTTGTTCACGACTAAATTGTCAAGCTCTCCAAGTAGGATGCTCTCTCTTTCTTGAAGTAGCCTCATTAACCGTGGTGTCCTCTCCTGAATTTCTGACCGAATAAGATCAGATTTAGCATCCAGTTTTCGTGCTGTCTCATCAATATCTTGACAAGCTCTGGATAGCAAAGGGACTTTCTGCTGCAAGGCCCGATGCAAACTCAATATGTCTCCCTTCTGTACTTCAATTGCCTTTTGCAGTGCAGTATATTCATGGTGGGGGCTTGGATGCTGTGTCATTGTACATTCACGACAAATTGTGTCTTGGCATGTTAAGCAGAAAAATCTGTGCAAATCATGAGATAGGCATGTTTGTAATTACTATCTATTACATAAATAGTCTGTTGATACTACAGAACTTTACCACAGCACCAAAAAGCGGCAACATTCTTTTGACATACTTAAAAGCTTCTATTACTTAAATCAAATTTTACCTCTACAGGGCCTCTCCAGTGAAAGATTTATATTTTTGAATAAGGTTTAATAAAGTGTCCTGACCTCGAATTCGCGGTTATTTTTCTGATATCTTGAACCGTTTTCATGTTATAAGAGTTTGAAGCTCTTTTTCAAGTTCAGAATTTGCTCAAGAGAAATCATTGGATACCTACTTTTTGACATTAAAATGACGTGCAAAACTTTCTCGATGAGTCGTTTTTCTAATGAAAACTTATCGGATTATAAATTTTTCTTTAGCTCGACATTGTGAAACTTTCCAACTCAATTTTCGATGCACTGACTCCACGTTCAATTGCAAACTGCTAAAAATGCTGAGATTCACAAATTTCCATGATTTGTCATGATGTACTTAGTGATGTTACATAGTAGGTCTTGTTTTTTCTTGTTTTCTCGTTTTTCTTCGATGAAATTTGATTTAACACGCTTATGACACGAAAATAGTAAAAGAGATCAGAGAAATAACCGCGGATTCGAGATTAGGACACTTGATTACACCTTCTTCTAGAGTAAATGTTTTTCACTGAAAAGACCCTTTAAAGGAAACTTGCTGAAATTCAGTTTGAATGGGATAAATTTGAGCACAATGTAGGAACAAAAAATATGTACGCTGTTGTGGAGCATGATGGGATCGGGCCACTCCTCTAAGGCTACTAAAAGGAAGTGATGATGCCACGATTTCCGTGAATGAGTGCCATGTAGTACAACATAAATATAACTTACTGTATCTTTTCACCCGGATGGAGAGCGCAATTAATTGGACGATGCAGCAGTCTCCAAGCATCTTCGCTCATCTTAATTTGTTCGAGTGTCAGAATCTGCTCAACAGATAAACAAACGCATGATGCAAATAGGCTTATAATAGGAACCATAATAGGCGAAATAAAGGCTAAAACAAAGTTTTCTTTAGCCAGTATCTTAATGCATAATAGGAAGACGGAAATACCACTGGAAAATTTATAGAGGAGCATAAAAGTAAGACGGGCATAGTACTAGAAAGTTTATAGAGGAGTACGTGCTACTAGGGGGTTATTCCCAGCAATGTGAAATTCTACAAGGTGCAGAAGGCCTAAAAATTGTTAAAACTGCTCCTTTAGAACTTCTTCGACGGACAGTAGAAGTTCTTCGGAGCTAACGACTCGAAGAACTTAACAGCAAAGATTCGTGTTCAGGAAGGAATTTGTTATAATGAATTACATTCCTACCTGGTGATCTTTTGTTATCCTTACTCTACCGTGAGCGCTATGACATGCATAACAAAGAAAGTCCATGCAATCGATACACCTGGCTGTCGCTGGAAGTTGTTCATTGCAACTGCTACAAAGAATTGGCTTCTTATCGCTGTTTTTCACAGCCAAGAAGTCAAGCATGTTCACAATGATAAAGTTTTGGGGGAAATCTTTAACACCTTTGGTCTAGGAGAGAATAAAAGAAGTCACTAAAATATCTTGTATTATGAAAAGGCCACATAGTATCTTCTTTAATCTGTAGAATAATTGTTAAGTTTCAACGTTTTCATTTGACAATGTCTAAAAATGTTTTCCCTAGTCATCTGCTAAGTACATACAGCCGTACTGAATAGCATTCAACACATGGTCCCAGTCTAGATAATGATTTTCAATACTTCTAACAGTTTACTTCTATAAAATAAATAGACTTTCTTGTGTAGGTTCTGATCATAGCTGCTGTGAAAAATGTGCTTAGGCTTGAATTCTGCTAGCCTGGGAATCTTTTAACTGAGCTATGATTCCATAAAAGAGGCTATGCTACCATCATTTTCCTTAGTATGGGCTGGAAAACATTTGGTCCTATGTCTCTGTCCTGGTACAGAAAACTCTTACAATCTAAAAATTTTCAAAGCACAACATGCGTTATTGGTAGTGGTTCTATAAAGATAAAATGAGCTGCTTCTAGCAGCTACGTGGTGTAAATTCTTCCATTAAGCATTCTGACTTTTGCATAGAAACTTTTCGGCAGCAGGTGTAACGTAAAAATTCATTCCAATTCTCTTCTCGGACTTGCTCTGTATTTGCATTATTGATGAGCTGATCTCGAAGTTCATTGAAACTTGAAGAATGTTTACTAATGCATGCAAGGCTCAATTACTCTTTATTTTAACAGAAATGGGTCGATTGAGAATGTATGGGCGTTCTCTTGGCTTCTGAAAAATTAGCAAAAGCAAGCAGTCATGATTTTGGAAACAGGAGTTTCTATGCCCAACTAATTGTTTGTCCAATACCTAGTTATGTATTATTATGAAAATATAAGGGAGAAAAATGTACTCAATGGATTTGCTAAAAGGTTTCATTATGCCTCTTAGCATAAACGTAAAGAAATATATGTTGCAAGTGCCATTTTCCATTTTTGATATACGTTTGTTCGCATCTTTCGTGTATTCTTGCTGATAAAGAGTATTGTCTAAGAAATGCAGGATTTGGATAAGAAAATGGTTTGCAAGAAAGTTATGCTCAACTGCTCAAAAAGTCAAGAAAGTTCAGTACAGGATTTTTGAGAGCTAAGAAAGTTGATAGCTTGATATGCAATTTAAATCCCAACTAATTATGTCTAAAACGTTCTAAAAAGTATGTTTATTCAACAATCTGTCCAATAGCACTGACTAAGAAAATCATCAATTCAAAAGACAGCTCTTAATAATGTACTTTAGTGTGTATGTACATGCGCGGAAAGTCGAAGCACTTCTGCTAAGCAGGACTAATGAAAGTTTTGATAATAAAGTCATAAAAAAGGCCAAATAATCTCTCTTATAAAGTCATATGTAGCAGTAGCTGCAATTTTCAACTCTTATCCTAATGAATTTAACATATATCAAACAGTGCAATAATGGTTATGAGAATGACGAAAGAAGGACATTAGAAACAAATTCTACTGAGGAGTTTTACTGAAATACAATCCATACTCTTCTTAGGCTAGTGGAAAAGCTGCGAGCTTGAAAAACTTATATTTCAGAACTCTTGCCAAGGATATTGAACGAAAATACGTAAATTAGTGAAGGCTACAGGTTTTCTTGGTTCAGTTTATCATAGCCAAACGCAGTAAACTCCTATTTGAAACATTAGAGCAGAGCTTTGCCTGCATTGGCTACAATGCGCATACATTTGTTGTATAAAGATTTGCACTTTTCAGACGACAGAGCAAAATTATAATTGGAAATTAACTAAAATTTTTTTTTATTCATCATTGCTTCTAAGACTGAAATGGAATAACCTGAAATATTGTACAATAAGTTATATAAAGTAACCAATGAAATAATACACATTCGAGTGAGTTAATTGGGTAAGTGAGTTAAGTGGGTAGTTAAAGGCAGTGTAATGTCCTTGAGCGCCCTATCCCACCAGTAGGCTATTTCCCCCCTGATTATCAGTAGAAACCAAGCAGGGTATACATCTCCTCCATGACCAGACCAGAACACATTTTGTTTGAGAAAATAAAGAGCTGCAAATCTGGAAGCTTTGTTAGGCTGAAATTAAATGCGAAGGAATAAAATGAAAGCTATCAACTTTATCTTCAATTCTAAATGCTCTTGTCTAAGCAAGAGATAATGTTTCAAGTTGATCTTAAAATCAAAATTTAGTTGTTGCTCTGCTCATTAGAGAAATATTTGGATAATAAAAAGAAGAAAAATTTACCCACCATTAATGATACTTCTTTCCTGCAACTGTGACATGTAATTGTAGCTGATCTTGGATTAACTGTATGCTCCAAGCACCTTCTGCAGAACGTATGTAAACAAGGAAGCAATCTTGGATCATTGAACATCTCACCACAAAGAGCGCATATCAATTCATCAGGTATTTTGTTGACCATCCTGTGTTGAGGCTCCTCTCTTGCCGATGCCATCATTGGCGTGTCCTGAAATGCAGAAGGGTTCAAATTTAAAAATTCTTTCAACCCTTTGGACAAGACGCTAATGCTCTGACCACCAGAGGGAAATCCTGGCAAGATGTTTGGTGATTCTATGTCACCATGCGCTGCTAAAAAGTCTAGCTGGTGGGTTTGATGAACTTGAGGCGATGCCAGCGTGCCATCACGGAGCCTGTTTTGGCTACGAATATCCGATAGGTATTTTGATGAATCTGTTGTATGGGTGGAATCCTGTCTGCCAATATAAATGCCTCTGATAGCCTCTGGATTGTAATCGTCTTGAACTGACTCTTGTACGGTCGAATTGGATCTAAGCACCTGCTTGCCTCGATACATTTTCAAGGCCTCAATGATTATCTTTTCAGCTTCGCGGTCACCTTTGACAGCAGTTTCATACATTTTATATTGTCGCTGACTGCAAATATGGGCGAAAACTAAACTCTTTGGTTATAGTTTTCTCAAAGCAGAGTAAAGTTTTTAAAAATTCTAAATGGGGCCATCGAGAGAAGTTCAATCAATAGATAGATAATCTCCGTATAGCTATACTGTTAAAGGTCTCTCATTCTCTTGCCAAATCTGGAGATCTTAGCTTACCTCTACGGTCACTCAAATATCTATAAAGAAGTGCCTGTAAACGGACAGCAATTTCTGTAGCTCTGTAATAAGTGCACCCTGGTATTTTCCTAGGTTCGGTACTGTCCTGACAGCAATTCAGCCACTACTAATATCAAATTGTGTCTTGCTGCATACTTTCTTTTTAGCATCTAGAAATTGCAGAGAATCAATTAGTGTTGTGTGTCGAATAGTAGAGCACCCTGGAAGTTTCACTGATTTTTCGTCAAATAAACTATAATACTGCGAATTATGAATACAAAGCGCAAGTCAATAAACTCCCAAACATACGATCGAAACCAACTGCTTTCAAACACGTTCAAAGGCAGCCTGACAGTTGCTGATTGCAAACTTTAGTATCAATAATATAGCGTAGGTCCTACTAGTTTTCTCTTGCTGTTACGCCCAACCCAAACTGTAGTACGTCGAGGCTACAATCTCTTTGTGTATAGAAAACGTATGTATACCATCAAACAGTTGTACTTGGAGCAGGCCGTTGATAGACGCTTTAGGACATCAACAGTTTTCCGCTATAACACTGGACTAGCCGCCAAACTAGTGTCTTGTCAACAGCCGTCTGGTAATCCACTCTCTAATTTAGGGTTCTGCAACAAAGCGTCCTAATTATGGAACAAATAACGGATCCAGTGGAAAACTTGCACTGAAATTACAAGGGGATATTTACGGAAATGCTAGCCATGAAATCTATTGTTTGAAGGAGTTATTCAGCAGAACCACCACAGAAAAATACTTGAATGATTTCAAGAATAGCAACAGCTGCCTGAGATTATTGGGAAAATGCACTGTTTTCAAGCTTACACCGTCGCTACTGCATGTTATTTTAGATCCTTTGTCATGAAACACAGTTTTCTATATTAAGAATGCAGGTACTCGCACACTTAAATAGAATTGCTTCATGTCGAAAAGGATGCAGCACTGAATGTGAAATTTAGCTCTGTTACAAAGCCTGATATCTATCCAAAATGAAGATAACCCTTATAAAGCAAAAAATAGTCGTAGTATGCAGTGGTTTTCTGAATCCAACGTTTACCAATGCTTCTGTTTCCTTTCGAGAGTTTAACACTGCTACTCTTCCAACTGAATACAATCTAATCTCTTTTAAACATCGCTTTATTCTGAGCAGTATAAAGTTGATTGAACCCAATATTTTACACAGAATGCAACTGTTGATCAAGAATATGCTTCTAGCGTTCTACTAGTCTATTGATACCATCCTGGTGCCAACAGAGTGTGTTTAACGCAATGAGAATCATATACCAGCCAATCATTCATCAAACATTTGATCTCATCTGTAATTTATGTATATACAACATCAATCTCTATCCACAGCCAAAACAAAAGTCAAATATCTACAAACTGAAGCGTTGCATCAGCTCATATGCTATGTCTTGTATCACCGTCTACAACTGCGTATGAAATGAGGACAGGCCAACGAGTACAGTAGTCGACTTGAATCAAAACTCCACCAAAATCATGTTCCTTCTCGCTGGTGTCAACCAATGCGCCCGAATCAAGCCGAACGCGGTGCATATAGCTCTATACGGTGTATTATGGGCTACGCAGTGAAGTAAAGCTCATCAATCTGATAAGAACACAATGAGTCACCCGCAAAAAAAGAAGTACATTAGGAGAAAGTGTCATTAAGATTCACAGCGCTAATTTGGCGAAATAAGATTCCTTCATCCTCTATTTAGTCACATCAACTGTCTTGGAAGAAACTCATGTTCTTCCAATATGAATAGCTAAGCCCTTTCACAAATAAGATTTCTAGAAATTTAATTAAGAAGCTACGCATGAGGACATTAAGAGTGGTATATTTAAACCAAAATCTAACAGCATATGGTGGATAATATTGCCATCCAGATGTGCGAGATAATAATCTTGCCATATGGTCAACAAAGTGATCATGCCGCGCTAGAAGCAGCATACAGCTTTAAAATCATAAAATCCGAGGACAAAAATAAAGTATTACCTTCTCCCACTTCTGTTGATCTCTGTCGTAAAACAAGAACATTGTGGCGAACTCTTTAGATCATGACGATACCAAAACAGCCTGAAGCTTATGAGCGAAAGCGAGAAAAGGATTTGAGTTTTTCAATGTTCTACCTCATTGCAGATATATTCCATATTCAAATAAGATATGTCCAGCCTTTATATGAGAATAGCAAGATATTATAAAGTGCCGAGAGTCTCAATATTAAATTAATCAAAACCAGAAGTCAAAACTGATCACTCTAAGAAGCTAGGCAATGAACATGAGTTTCACATGAAACATAGCCATTGATTCCGATATGATATAGCATTCTAAAACTCTCCTTAAAGCAGTTAAAACCAGGCCAGCTCATCGAGAAAAGCTTTGAAATTTCAATAAGTGTTTGCTTTAGCCGAAATTTAACTTGTATGTCAAAGAATCCGTACTTCTCATTAAACATTGATGATGTCAAGTTGAGAAACAAAGATGGGCATTGATTGAAACTATAAAGCAACTGGATCACGATATGCTCAATGCTTGGAATCCAATTTCATGGGGCCGGGAAATTGCATTTAGTTTTTAGCTGCTAATGGGACGAAAAGTCAAGTTTATGAAGGAAACTTGGAGTAACAGCAGTTAATGGGAGTCTGCCAAGCTCGATCAAACTTGAGCATTGAAAGTAAGCTAGATTATCCTCAAGCAAAGCTGGAAAAACATATTCTAAGCACTCCCTACTGTTCCTTTCTTATAACATAAATTATTTGTTTCTGAATAAGACCTATCTAGGTGGCGTTGACTTCCACCACTGACCAATCAACGATGAAGTATTGAGCATAGAAAACAAAGCTACATGCCAGAATGTTTTCCGGAATGTGAAGAAAAGGAATTGTTGATGAAGATGATGAGGAGCAATGTAAGACGTAAAATTTGAATTCATATTATGTATCATATGTAGTAGGACCTAACAACAGGTTTCCTTTTAGGCAATCAACATCATGTGCATATTTTTATATCTTTAAATAGACGAAAACGATTTAAGGAAGATGAAGAAAGTTGCTACAAAAATGAAGAAGGCTGTAACAAAGATGAAGAAAAGAATATTCAAACAAAGATGAAGAAGGTTGCAAAAACGATGAAGAACCTTGTAAAAAAATAAAGAAGGTTGAATTAAAGAGGAAGAAAGTTACAAGGAAGATGAAGAAAGATGCAAAGAAGATGAAGAAAGCTGCAAGGACGATAAAGAAGCTTGTAATCGCTCTAGCCAAAATCATCACATGCCACTTATAGACAAAAATGGCCTGACACCTCATCAGCAAAAAGAAAATGATTTATGCACCTCGCTTGAAATCACTCAGCTATGAAAAATAACAAAATAAGTCTTGTAAGATAAATCTCGTCACCTCTTTGAGGAAGATAAAAAGGGCGCTTTAGTATGCTGTATTTTGGCTTACCTTCCTCATATGTAAATAGGAAAGGTTTTCATATGTGCTACAATGACCATTTTACTATGCACCTCACTGCCGTCGCTTTAGTCGGATATACTCGTGGTTATGCACTCATTCTCCGCAGTCCCTGATTATATCCAACTGAAGCTAGGGCATTGAGGTGCATGGTAAAATGTTAATTCTAGTACATGTGAAAGCCATTTTTATTGACATAAGAGCAATAGAGTTCCCAAAAGACAGCACACTAGAAGCAATTAGTTAGAGAGCGTGTTTGTCAAATATGAAAGCAGATTATGCCTACGCCTAAAGCATCAGCCCACATATGAGCAAGCAAACACAAGACAGATGTCTACTCCGAACAGGCTCATGAAAGCAAATCAGAACACATTGATTTATAATTCAATAAAAAACTTAACTTATACTTGAGTCATCTGCACACTTTATGCCAAAGAATATTACTAATCAATTGAAGAATAAAATAGAAATGAGTCCAAGCTCGAGCCTCGCCGAGATCTGGATCTTGTTTCTCCGAGTTTCTTTAACTTATGCTCTATACTGTACAAGGCAAATTTATTACTGTGTTCTTTTCTTGTTTTTATTATAAAGCAACACATTAACAAAGAATCAAGGCTTCTTAATTGATTTTCAGGCAAAGCTACAACCTTTGCAAATCAAGAAAATTTCAAGGTTAATTTTAGGCTCAAATTCAAAGCTATAAAAAGTGTGCAAAATATGAACCACTTCTATTTCGACATGCACGGCTTCCTTACATTTCATCTATACTAAACCAGTTCACTATTGATCTGCTAAAAAGCTATTCTGCTCACTTCTAATTACACTACATAGAGACAAAAGTGTAACTCTTCCTTAGCAAGTGCAAAACTATGAAGGACAGTGGATGTCAAAATGCATCGAATCACTCACACCAGTAGAAATGGAAGATTTATTTATAATTCTATTAAGTAGAATTGCATTTGACCAAGTACAAATATGAATACACTCTTTTTTAGGTATGTACAGAAATAGGGGTTGTAGCTACTTTTTGCTACTACTAGATGGATATAAAGAAAAGGATTATATGGGATTATGGCACGTAAAGTTTCCAAAAGATGAAATCATGTAAGTATTGGGCCAGCCAGATCACAATCTAGCAGCTTCTAAAGTTCAAAAAGTACCTTTTCCATTCTAGAAAAGTGAGACTCGCCATTGTATTCTACCTGCCCTGATTTGGTCACTATTTGGCAGAGGGGAAATACATACATATACATACATGAATACTTACATATATAATATATATATATTATATATATATTTATATAGTTATACATTAAAATGACAAAATTTAGAATAAGAACACCACATAGATTGACCACTGATTATAATGAAGCGATACACGTTTTCCTTTTAAAAGAAAAAAGTTTATAAGAAGATGAGGCTCAAATGGTCAAAATCGTAAGAAAATCTTAAGAAAATCACGAGGCTGAATTTTCAAAATTAAGCTTTTTTATAGGCCAAAAATCAATATTTCGTCATTATTGCATTCAAAATGTTAAAGATGGACTTAAAATTCAAGTGTGCAATGTTAGTAACGAATGCTTAACCCATTTTTGCCAATTCTACTTCAGAAAAAGTTGAGAAAAATTTAAGAAAAGCTCAGGCTCAATTTCGGGAAAAGCTAAGAAAATTGAGCAGAAAGCAGGTTTCTCGCCGTATTTCTTTTAAGAACTTCATTGTGACCGCTGTTTAACATGACCTTTAATTGCAGCTAACTAGCTTCAAACAGGACAACTATTTTTCAAACAACTATATAAGGCAGGTTGAAATCTAGGTGATCAAATGTACGTCAAAACAAAGCAAGAGATTAATGACTCAGAAATGTTGGCTTACCTTGAGACAAAATACGGTATGAGGTTTCTAAAAGTTCTCCTTATTGGAACCACAGCAGGTCATGCTTTGTTTAGCAAAATATTGAGATATTTGCCTAAAGCTGTTAATAACTCGAACAAATACTATCATTTGGCTGCATGCAATTTGCTTTCTCCCATGGAAACAAAGAAAGTTCTTATTTCAGAATAAATGAAAGACTAATATGTTTCTAAAGTTTGAAGAAAACCTGCTGTTTTGCACCATCATTCTTCTAACAGTGGGTAGCTATTGCAGACTAGCATAGAAAAGCTAAGGGCCTAAAACATTTTATTAGGTCTTTCTTTGGATGTAAAACAGTGAGATAATGGAAAAACGAAGCACTTTGTTGATCCCTAAGACTGTGAGGATCTGCAGACAAAAACATATATTCCAACAGATTATAAGATAGACAAATCTACGAAGCATGGAGCATTAATTTCACTCTCAAAAGCAGATGTCTAACTACAGTTGTTACAGATATAATGCCACGTGAGGAGAAAGTAGCGAGAAATTGCAAGATAAGTCAATTACTGAAGAAAGCATGTCCGTGAAAATTGGTTCCAAAGAGCCAGGTAACGGATTTCAGTTAAAAACGGAGAGAAGGAGCTCTCTTAAAACGTATCAGCGTAGGCGCTGCTTGAGTAACTGTTTGTTAAATAAGTTTCTTCCATGTGGAGAAAGCTTATTTGAGGGCCTAAGTCTGAAATACGATGTTACTTGATGCGCTCTTGCTGTTGTTTTATAAAACAAGTTATATCATTCACTGTATTTTGTCACGGACTTCATTATGTTGATATAACGCAAAGGAGAGAGTGATGCATTATGCAAAATGATATTTTGTGCTTATTCTTTACTACATACTACTTGCTCTCAAGATATTGAATTGATTGACTTTCATTCTGAGCTCTGATAAAATAGAGGTCCTTCACAGTTATTCTTGCCTTGCATTAATGGTGCTAAGTGCGGTCGATATCATCATAGTATCTATAGCTAGCATACCGATGAGATATGGCATATTGCTTCATATGTCTTTGTGTATCCTTTGAACTTGATACATTCTTCCTTTCCTATAGCACGACTTAATTAGCTGTTTAATCAAGCTAGAAATAGTTGTTCTTATAGTTATATCTTGGGTCTAAATAGCACACAAATGCCACACTACAACGCCACATCACTCCACACACACACACACACACA
>WIPJ01002844.1:218178-232767 GCA_018155075.1 Cassiopea andromeda | reverse complement strand
ACACACACACAACGCAACACACTGCACCACACAACACTATACCACACTACACCAAACACACAATTTCACCCGCTCACTCATTCACTCACTCATTCACTCACTCGTTCACTCACTCACTTACTCACTCGCTCACTTCTTCACTCACTCTCTCAGTCAATCATTATGCCATTAAATTTCTTGGAACAAACAAACATAAATAGAAAACATTCGTGGCAGTTGTCAACCCTCATTATCCTACACGCTTCTCTTTCGAGAAGCCCCAATAATGAGGCCAATGGCAAAAAGATTAATACTACAAAGCAGTATTTGGTACTTTCAGGAAGTTCGGGATTCTACATCACTTTACAACAACCATCCTTCAAGATTTCACATGACTTGCAAGCGAGCTTTTTATTGGTGGAAACATGAATAAACAAGAGTTACTTCCACACGATCAAACATTCAACAAACTAGTTAAATAACAACAAACTCGTTTTGTTCTGTCCATGCCTGTTTGACTACAACTGCCAAACGGCATATTTGCTATAAACACTAGGATACATTGACAGTACTTGTGATCGAGTCTTCAGGCTGTACCTGAGCAAATCTGTTTGATGTGATGATAATCAGGAAACGAAAATACTGACTGATAAAATTTCTATTAGGTAAGAGGGCTAATGAAAACTTTCGTGGTGCTTCGAGGGGAAAAATGAACAAGTAAAAGATATAGTTAATGTTCTGCTGCCAAAGTCCTCACGCTAATCAATGATGCTTTCTTCGTAAGTTTGCGCAAATCAATTAAGGCCTGGCCAAACTAAATAACATTGTCGGTTAACATTTGTTGCGCTTTTGCCGGCGACCTATCACCAACATCTGCAGATGCGGCTTAACATTTCGACTTTTCGTTGAAACAAACGCTATTAATGTTTTCATTATGACTTTGAATTGAATTCAATCGTCTGTCGGCAATGTGGCTAGACGAAAATGTGCATTCATGTAGCAGGGAAAATGTCGCACAAGATGCCTGAGCATCAGAAACAAAGAACGACCAAAGCTGAGTGACATTTGTCATGCGACTAGGTGATTGAATCGGAGCAAATTTGTGCAATATGATCTACGTTTAGATGTCGCGAAGCATTGTTGCCGTGTCTAGCAAGGCCTGTAGAGAGAGGAAACAGACAGTTCTTCCGATTCCAAAAAGGAGTACAGGGCTACACATGCCCAGGGCCACCGAGGGGGTATGGGGGCAAATTTCCCAGGGCCTCAAGGCTCAATCATCTTTAGGATCTCCTGGAAGGATGTCAGATGCAACCAATGCATAGTGGCCGAAACAACCATCCACAAGTAATTAATTTTAGAGCTTTACGGCTAATAGAACGAGTACAGACCAGTTATGACAAGCAGTCATGATCGCGGACGGACTAGCTATGAACATTACTCAATTCTAATCGGAATTTTGTTCTAGCTATGGCAATGAGAACAGCAAAATATATCTTCGCCCTAGCATACTCCTGAATTTGATTCTTGTGATGGTAAGGCAGTGCAATTGAATGGGAATACTCTGGTTGCAGTCCCAAAAAATTAAACTAGACTGAAAAACAACATGCTTGCACAAGACCTGGGCGAATACTGCTGTCTGATAGACTCATTTTGTTGCACGAGAGGCCCGGCATTTGGAGAATGGTCGCAAAGGTCGTTTTCACGTGAATCCAGTAGCCTACACACAAGAAACTCTTTGCAAGGAGAGGTGTTTGCTAATAGACCCAATAAAGAAAGCGATTCGAAACTTTCACAGTAAATGCAATTTCCAAAATTCAAATCGGCATTGTAAATGCCATCTGCATATGAACTTGCAATCCCCTTAAAAATCGCTATCGAAAGCAGTTTAGGAAACTCCACCAATAGCAGCTTACGAAACTGCGAGTTTTCAAATAATAGAAGACGTGCCGCGGTATATCCCTTAAATCAAGGAGCGGCAAATCATACAGTTGAACGAAATTTTCGGCCCGTTTCTATATTTGACTTTCTCCAAGTTCTATGAAAAGAACGAACTTTCTTTTTTCATCGCTCCATATGGAAAATCATATGGTAACGCAGAATGGAAGAAGAATGGAAGGCTAAAATCGATAGGGCTATCTTTACGGATTTGTCGAAAGCATTTGAAGCTAAACGTTTATAGTTTTGATGAAAATGCTTTAGTCCTTGTGGAGTCCTACCCGAAACGGCGGAAACAGTCTATCAGAATCTATAATACATATACTTATTCCAAACTAACTCTATCAGGTGTACCTCAAGACACTACTTTGGACCCTATTATATTCAATTTCTATAACACAAGCGGAGAAAACATAAACATCAAAGGAGAACTGCTCAAGTAAGAAGAAACGGTCAAGTTTTTTGGTAGATTATAAACTAACCATTGAGCAGCACACCTCTGAAATTTGGAGAAAAGCAGTGTCACAATTTAATGTTTTTGAAAGACTCATATGATTGATTGCTTTTGAAAAAAGAATATAGTTCTCTAGAGGTTTTTCTATTCCAATTTTGATTATTACCCCTTAGTATGGTAATTCTCATCAGCTAATTCTATGCAAAAAATTGAACAAATCCAACAACGTGCCCTGAGATTATTATACAGTGGCTATCTTAGCTCATGTGGTGACTTACCTTCGAAATCATGAAGGTGTACTATGCATGTTTCCCGTCTATGAGTCCTCTGCATTGAAACTTTTAAGACCATGAAAAACTTAAACCCTTTCTTTAGCTAAGACATTTTCAATGTAAAACCTTGTAACTACTTTTCACAAACTCCAACAACTTACAGCTTACAATAACTATAGACAAAATTAAGTAATCTTTGGCGTAAACAGCTTTCGACCTCACATAAGGAATGGACACCCAACTGAAATAAATCGACAGAAAATCTAAATGCTTTTTAAAACGTGCTAAAAAGTTAGAGGGCCTAAACTATAGATTTGGTGTATCTGAACATGTATTCTGAAATTAGTCTTATTTTAAATGAAATAGCAAATAGTATTTATAAAATATTTATGTGTATTTATGTTAATAAACGTATTGATTTAGATTAGTATATATGTAAAAATGTACATACAGTAAGCTGAATTTAGAGAATCAATATGAAATAAGTCGGCAACGACTCGTCACATTCATCACAAGCGCTAGATGCAATAGAACGGTGACAAAAGTGAATTACTTGTCTATCTACGGAGTATCATAGGGAAAGCTGGGATGTAGCTGAAAGCAGTTGTTAGTATAGCTAACTCATTAACCAACAGCCGTATATTCAGTCCGCTGTGATCTTCAGAAGCCTATCTTAGGTTACAATTACAATTGCATCGGACCATTTTGATCGGATACAAAAATTTTAGGGAT
This sequence comes from Cassiopea andromeda, assembly GCA_018155075.1. Lineage (NCBI taxonomy): Eukaryota > Metazoa > Cnidaria > Scyphozoa > Rhizostomeae > Cassiopeidae > Cassiopea > Cassiopea andromeda. The sequence goes on along the minus strand of WIPJ01002844.1, from coordinate 229,395 downwards.
TAGCCTTGCATTTACAAAGCAAGTGACTCAATACTATATTGCAGAATGACACAGCCGTGTACCAGTTAAGGACGGAGTCCGCCTTGTAAAGTGCAAACGCTAGTAAGTAGAGCACTATGTAATGGGCCAAACGTGATCAGACACAGCGTAACAGCAGCCCTGTTAAAATTATATCGGCCTGTATGTCACTATATATGCAAACATTATTAAAAAATATCATCTACGTACCATAGCTACAATTGAGCATATCATAGCTTCAAATGGCTTTCCCTGAAGTACACTAAAAAGGCTGCCCTCCGCACGGACAATTTCAAATCATAACACAAACACTTTTATCTTAAGCAACAACACCAATTAAATCACAAAGATCCAACAGACAAACAGGACCAATCAGTAAACGCAACGTCACAATGTGTCATAACATCAAGACACTACCCATTGCACTTTTAATCCAATAACACAAATCAACCTGCAGCCTTTGACGAGCAAAACCTATAGGACTTCTCACATTACTGCCACCTAGCTGGCCAAATCCAGAAAAACTGACGCTGCGTCTACGTGACGCATAAATCGATACCCGATTACCCGGTGCTTGCAGCAGAGACTTTCAGCTGTACAAGTCACGAAGCACAATTGAATGTTTGCTTGCTAGCATTTGTGGAAATACATCTTATAAGTTATAAGTGGTCTTCGCTTGCATTCACAAAGAGTTGTTTCGTGGATCCAGACACGTAGCTGGAGACATTTTCCAGGAGGGGTAAAGCCTTCCTGTATTATTACTAAATGGGACAATAGAATTTTGCCCTCATGCCATTAATTCTGTTGGGAGCAAAATTATTTCAGCATTTTGATTTGCTGAGGCATGCTCATCAATGCCCCATAGTGCCTGAGTTGTTCGCTGAACGACTATGGATCACTAAATTTCCCTGTGTATCACTATAATGTTTAAGAAATATCTATGTGTAGATTTGGATGCAGTTACTTCAGCTGAAGAGCCGAGTTTAGTCTCGTACAAAAACGCATGTTTTTCTATTAACTTCTGTAAAATCATATTTGCAAGAAGTTTAAAAAGAATAGTGTAATTTCAATACGCATGAAATGCGAATTAAAGCTCAATCCGTGCACGATTTCGAATGCCCTGTTGGAGACATTAAGAGGAAGAAGCAATGGACACCGTTGCTATAAAGGAACATCCAGTTTTTAGCGTAAATTTCTCTACAATCTCAACATCCTGCTTGATTCCATTAATGGAGAAGAAAATTGCAGTTTCTCACTAATCAATTTTAGGGCGTAGCTACTAATCCGTTTGATTAGCATTGAATTCTCCATGTCAGCTGCCTTGGTTAATGACAATGGCCTAGAGCGTAGAGCTTCAGTTTGTAAGGAATTATGCGCCGAAAGTTAAAGCAATGCCGCGACTATACATAGCAGGGAATGAGTATGTCACCATTCAAGCAGGACAGCACGTTGAGTAAAGCTTGTAAGCACATGTTAAACACCTTGTCATCCAATTAACATTAACGGCTGCTACTGTACTTTTCCTATATGGAAGCGGTAATGATTTGCAAGAAATTTCATCTTGATAAAACTCTGTATTAGCATTCTTATACCAGATAAGAATATGGCAAGTAGAGAACCTTCAAACATAAAATAAAGTAATAAGTAGGAAAGTTTATTTTTGCATCTACTTTTCGAAAAGTTGCATTTATTTTTCGAAAAGTTACATTTATAATTCAGCCCCACATTTGTAACAAAGTTATTGATACTTTTGCGTAAAATGTTTGCTTGCTATTCTGAAGATATTATTTCAAGCAATGAAATATGAAGTCCATGTTGTAATTTCATAATTGATTAATATCAGCAGTGTTCGGACAAGCATCTAATGATATCCCTGATGCGTGTAGCACAATAGAAGAAGAATTGCGTATGCATACCATAAACATGCATCTATGGGGCCATCCACATACTATGTACGCAAAATTTGTAGAAATTTTGATCCCCCTCCTCCCTTGTATGCAAACGTACACTTTCTAGATGGCCCCCCCATTTCTAAGCACTACATTGAAGGTAACCCCCCAATGACCATTCATTACTATCTCCAGGTAAAAGCTTTCTACAAATGTTCTTATGCATTCTCTTTGCATTATTCCATTGAACAATCTTTGCTAGCAATTTCGAAAGTTTGCTAAAAGTTTGAAGTGTAATGTTTTCATTTTCATCTGAATCATCAAGTTGAATTGGTAATCCTGGGGTACCTTTTAAGCAAACTTATTCCTTTCGGATTGCCTCTAAGAATCAGTGCCCTCTAGGTTTTCAAGAAGTGCAATTCTTTACTCGGACCATGTTTTGCACATGTGATTTCATCTGGTATTATTATACATTCCTCAAGAACCCATTCAATCATTAACTTTCATGAGAGAGGGAACTTAATAGAAAGGGCGGGCTTATTTGCAATTTCTGCTTGCAAATGGGGATTTAATACAGTTTTTACGGTACCTAACTTTTGCCGAGCCTTGATATTCTTAATTGTTTCTCATTTTGGGTCTAGAATTATTTCAAAATTACTCTTATATTTAAGAGAAAATATTCCAATCTTTGTTGATGCTTTACTACATTCTAAAACTAAGCAAGATTATTTTATATTGTGTATCGATAGTGCAAAAGTATATCTAAAAGTGGTATCATAACTAGGTTAAAAAAATTCTTATATCTTGATGAAGATTGAGCCTCGTTTAATTCTTAAATTATTCGTAAATTTCAACGATTTTGAGCCTCAATATTCTTATAAACTTTATTATTGTAAGAAATAGTGCATTCCAGCGAGATACAGCTATTTGCAACAAGTTTATATACAACCAATAACGTCTGTCTTCTAAACAACTTCAAACATTCTATCTCTAACAAATACTACATCACAATTTTATCTTGTTTTTTTCTTCTCACACCTTCCTTCCACACTGTCTACTCGGCGCCTGTCATTCTCCTTACCAGACTCTTTCACATATGTTCAAAACTGAGGACTATTTGCGAAAAATCTATTGTAATGCCGGTGTGGTTAGCTGTATTGCAACAGTCGTCTTGAGTACGTACACATTAGCAGGAACCCGCTCCTCCCTTGTACGCAAAGTACCGATTTCGCTGAACCCCCTACCCCTTCTGTGGGTAGCCCCTATTGCAACGTGCCATGCTGAAGAGTTGTACAGTTTATCTAGTGCTTTTCGATATTGCCATCACAACAGTGCCTGTCCTTCACTAGTAACTTTTTCAGAATAGAGAAACTTCTCTCTACACCTCTGGATCGAGCCGCTTGGTTAGTAAGATTCAGGGTTTGGCGATTTGGCTCACTCCACTCTTAGGGGCCATTCACCCATTATGTAACGCTTCTAGGGGGAGGGAGGGAACCATGATTTATTATGCTATTACGGGTGAATACCCCTTATGATTCGTGACATCATGCTCTTCTTGAGCCGTTTGTGCGTTAATTTCATTTCATTTCAATTCGATTTTGGGGGCCACCCTTCAGCACAGGCTGGTTTGCAAGTGATCCTCCACTTAAAATACTATAATGTACTATATTACAATTTAAAAAGTATAATACCAAACGGAAATACATAAAGGTACTGCATTTACATAGTGAAAAATATATAATGAAATACATAAGTAAAAGGAAAAAGAAGACGATAAAAAGAAGAAGAGTTTTAGCTCCAATTTCCGATGTCTAAATCGCTTTCTCAAATCGCCATAACGGGGATGACAATTTTGCATCCATAGGTAGACTATTCCATATTTTGGTTCCACGAAAGTAGAAAGCTTTTTGTCCCTGCGTAGTGTTCATTTTAGGCAACCTGACATCAGCATTGGTGGTATATAGTATATAGATATATACCTATGTGTTGAATTTGAAAAAAAAGACATTTTATTTTTCCAACAGCAATGGGTTTAATGAATGCATGCATGGAATTTAGGGGGCTCAGTACCTACGACAAGGACAAGAAAGACTGCGGCTGCATTAGTTTATGCTACATTACTGAACACTTGAGCATCTTTGACAGTCAACTATGTTGCTCTATAATAGGAGAGCAGTAATGGATTGTGTCGTATGTCTTGCATTTTATGAATTGTTGATTAGCTATGAAAGTTGCTAAAGAGATATTTGTGAAATTTTGTTCAAAAATTTGCTAAATGCCAAGAGCTGCATTACTGTAAAAATTACAAAGTGCTGCATTTATTTCCAAAAGTTGCAAAATGTTGCAAATACGGCAAAAGTTCCAAAATGATGCAGTTTTTACTCTTTCCAGGAGCACCCTAAGCAGCTAAAACTTTGGATTTACAAGTTTCTCACAGAGTGCCATTTGCCAAAAATGTTGCAAATATTTGCCGCAGTGATGTGTGAAAGAGCTTTCTCACTTCGAGCTAAGTTGTAAGTAGTAGTACACAGTAAAGTTTGGGTGTATAGCAGTAGCAAGAAGACATCGCATCTTCAATTTCTATCAACTGCCTTTATGGCATTTGTAATTTTATGCTGGAGTTTTATATAAATTTGTCTAGCTAGCTTTTATAAAGGTATGGTGATAAAGGTGTATAAAGCTAGTGGACTTAAGAGCTTGCACAGATGGCAAATACCTGGTGGCAAAGATAACAGACAAGAAAAGCAAGGACAAGAAAAGCAAGTATAAAAAATGCAAGTATAGGAAGGGCAGTAAAAAAAGGGACAACGACTTCCAGTACATCTCGAATGCTTTTTATTTCACTTCTCATCCAGCGAAATATCTTTTGGGCAGCTGCCCAGATAGTACTCTCATAATTCAACGAAGGGATGTTCGCACTGATGACTGCATTACTTGAAGCCTTGTTGATACCAAGTGGAGGCTATCAGTTGCACCATCAATAGAGGCATGCCCTCTAGGGTGCAGAAACAATGAAAAGGTGACATTGATTGCAGTCCTTGGCTGGAGACATCTTTATCATAGGGAGTGAGCAAAGAGAATCAAAAACCCATACGTTGATAGTAATATATTTCCTGGACTTCTGAACTGGAACAAATGTTGAACAGCTGTGACAAAATGATAAACAAAGCTTTTTAAACTAGAAGAAGATTTCGTGGGCTGTGTTATAGACTCTGGCCAGTAATTGTTTGGCAAAAGATAGCAGACTCAATCACCTCTGCGGAACAATGGATAGATGAGCCATTGGTTTGCTTAGGATCAATTCAATGCTTCAGCAGGGAAATGTTGGGAAACAAGAAGAAGATGAAGAAGAAGCAGAAGAAGAAGACAAAGAATGGGACGAAGAAGACGAAGAAGAAGCAGATGACGACGACGCAGAAGAAGAAAAAGAAAAGGGTGAAGAAGATGAAGAGGAAGGAAGCAAATGAGGACGAAGAAGCAGAAGCAGAAGACGAAGAAGCTGAAGACAAAGAAGCAGAAAAATATGATAGTCGACATGGTGATGCAAGTAGAAATAAAAATAGTGGTGAAGGACTTGAGGATAATAAAAAAGACAATGAGTATTATTCCTCAGATGATGGCGGGCAAAATCATGGTAACAGTGATATAAAGTTAACGTTGATTAGACATTATCTAAAACAACACTTGCCTTAGCCAAAACTTCAGCTGCGGCTCATTAGGTGACCTCGACAAAATAGGAAAAACTACAGTTGTTGAGCATGATTGAATATATACTTGCATTTTTCCACTTGATATGACCAAAAGAAATGTTGCCAGCTTGTCGATGTCAAGGACGGTAAAAATAGGCATTCCAAAGCAAACTCCACTTAGGACGATAATTGCTTACATAATTTACGTGCATATTTGGTTTTTTATGAAAACAGCCGGAAAAGCATGGCATATTGCAGAGTAAGAAGAAAATCTAAAATCATTTGCAGTTATGAAGATGACGTCAACGGTAAAGCAAAGCGCTTCCCCTGTTTAATAACTGCAGTACAACACTTCTATTCAAGCCATTAAAGCGTGTGTGCAGTACGTACGGGAAGAATAGAGAAGTCCAATGAGATTTGACCTATCTTGAGTATTCCTGTCAAATAGTGTGCCTTCTCTACAATATTTAGTCAATATATTTGCCTATAAACTATATAATACGGGTATGTTTATTTTTCATGGTTCTGCAGTCTCTTCAAAATGCGTCTTTGCAGAGCCCATATCTGAACAAACTATAAGTTAAATTACAAGAGAAAGACCAATTACCTTGTTCTTACTGGCAGAGCGGTCGTCTTCTCTCTCGTCAGGCCCAGATATTCGTCTGAGAAAGCTAACAATCATTTAGCTTGATGCAAGGGAGAAAGTCTTTATTTCGAAAAGATGTCCATGATAATTTAATATTCAAAAGGCGTACCTGCAATGAAGAAAAATAATCTTGAGAAGTGACTCTAATAAACAAAATTAGTAATATCATGAGACTTATGTCAAGAGGAGAGATTAGGACAAATTTTAAACGCTTTCCTGTAGCGCAAGTCACAACTATTAACTAGAGCAACCATGAAGTGGTTGCTACAATTTACTTAATCGTCAAAGAAGCCTTACGTAGAAACGATGGATTCTTCAAGACTTAGACTAGATGATTGCTATAGCTACATTAAGTCTATAGTAAAATAAAGATTCTGTTACACGGCACAAATCGATCGCTATCTTTTCACATGCTGTGATGGGATTACCCTGACGCTGACTATAAATGAAAATAGCCCAAGTTTCAAAAGGCAATGAGATCCAAATGGAACAAACGAGTCGATTTTCGATCAATTATGAATTATGGCTGGGCAACTAGCGTTCTTATCAAACGTAAGGGAAAACTTGGCAATGAAAACAAATGGGTGCATGCTGGAGCGTTTTGACCGGAGTGTGGAGTGGAGTACTACCGAAGATTATCGGTAAATGATTGTAAGAGACAGCAGGGTCCCCACTCTTTCTTCATCAATTTTTTTAGGATATTCAGGAGAGTTTACGGGATTTCGTTGCCCATTTTTTAGGAGGTTTTGAAGATTCCAGAGAAATTCCGTAAGCGTTGAAGCATTTTTTGGCAAAACATGGATAAAATGTCACTCAAGTGACATGATTTAGATAGGGTAAATGGCCATCATACAGTTGGTATAGAAGATAAAGTAATTATGCCTATTCAAAAAATAATAGATTCAAGGTACAATTCGAGAGAATTGATGATTTGGCCAATTTTATTATGATAAATTATCACAAAATAATTTATTAAGCAACATAGCTGCTGAAAAAAATTCAACTCATGGGAAATTTAGGAGAAATTTAGGAGAACAGCTAAGTATACCTGAAATTTTAGAGCTTTTTAGGATTTTTTAGGATAGCTCTCTTTTTCTATGATATTTTAGGATTTTTAGGAGGAGTGGTAACTCTGGGTTGGTCAGCGATTACTTGCTGGAAAGGAGTGGGAAAATTCTCATATATTTAATGGAGTTTCAGTTCTACTTCCAACTTTATGTAAGAATATAAAGTTAATAATGATAATAATAATAATTCAATTATTTACAGTAGGCGTAGGTAAATAAATACGTAGCCAGTATGTCAGCTAATTAAAGCCTACTACTTACAACAACTCATATATAATATAATACAATAATACCGTGCTATATTTACATAGAAGAAGAGAACTAAAGCTAGTATACAAATGTAAAATGAAATGAAGATTAACAGAGTTAATTACGGAAACCAGCCTGACTAACGAATTTTCTGCATAGCCTACAGTTACAGCTATCATTGCAACCTACAGTTGCAGCCTACAGTTGCAGTTGCAGCCTACAGCTATGCAACCTACAGTTGCAGCTAAGATTTAATGTGATTGAGCTGTTTTGGCTTGAATAGATACTATTACCAATTGATGTTATTTCTCACACTACACGTCTCTCTATAAGAAATTGGTTTATAAGAAACCAGTACTCGACTGCTCAAACAGTTAACAAAGTTCAGTACTGGAATTTTAAAACCTACGAAAGTTTGTAATTGCAAAGTTTGATATATCAAAAGTCAAGTCCTTTCCTGCGCCCAATGGCATATAGGGCGGTGCCTATCTCCGTTTCTATAGCCTTAGGCCACGCGTCTGCGAATGCAGTGAAAGCTACAGCGGGGGCTGGTCCACTGGTAGCTCCGCGAGTTTAACTTTCCCACACCATTCTCATATGTCGAGCGTCAGACGAAAAGGCAGTGAGTACCATTTTTAAAGTCTATGGTATGACTCAACCTGGGCTCGAACCACGACCTACCGATTGTGAGGCAGACGCTCTACCACTGGGCCATCACTCCTGTTAAGTTTGATATATAGGTATACAAAAATGTATATAAGTTATGTTGGCTGCCCTCTAACTGTCTAGCTTCTGTTATTTATTAAGCTTTATCATCATTTCAAGTGTACTTGGAACTTTTTCACTTTCCATTAATGTGCATGCACAAAATATTTGAACTAAAAAATTAAGATAAGAAAGTCTTGACGAAATTATTGATAGTGGTGAAAAGAAGAAGGTTTTAGTCCGCAGAAAAACTTTCTTATAAAATGATAACGTGTATTCTATTGTCCCTTGGTTGAATTCTTGCTCAGTTTGGGTAGGTTTGGAAAGCTTTAGCGCAAGTTCACAATAAAAGCAAATTACTATCATAGCTTTAACGGAATAAAAAGCTGATCCTTTTTGGGTATTTGCTTCCTTTGCAAGAAATAAAAAGTTGACAATTGCAAGTTATGTACTAGTCAGGGCTGCCAAAAGATTTAAGAGGCCCTGGGACGAATGGAAAAGATGAGGCCCCCATGCGAGCGAGATGAGCAGGAAAATTCGAGGGTCTGGTAAGTATAGTTGATCATACTTTATGAGACCCAGACCAGTGGTTCTTAACCTTGTTGGCGGTACTGAACCCCACAAGTTCCATACACGCATTCATCGAACCATTCGTAGTTGGAGAAAGAAATGTGTTTTCTTCTTTAAATTTAAAGCATGCATATAACTGCATACTATGCTAGTTCACAAACTAGCCAAACAGAACGTAACCTCTCGTATAATTCGAGTGAGGTGAACCAAACCGCCTAACCCCTAAACCTGTCTCACCGAACCCCTGGAGCTCGATCGAACCCAGGTTAAGAACCACAGCCCTAGACTTTGGAACATTGGGAGTTATGAGGTCCTTGAATCTTTTAGCCCTGGGCAATTTACTCCCTCGGCTCCCTCTCGTTGGCTCTGGTAATAAGCAACAGCTAAAGAACATTAATATTTCAACGTAACTGATAAAAGTAACCAATCCATGAATGAAAGCATTGATATCAATCTAGCTGCAGATATATTGATAACAAATCATTTGGAACATTCACAATGATCCCACAATATGAAGTACACACATCAGGCTATAACCTCTTGAAAGTCAACAATACCCCCCTTCTTAATTCTGTAAACTTTGAAGGCTTTTGAAAACAAATCGCATGCGAACCTTGACAAAGAATTCACAAAAATGCATTAAGTTTGCTGCAAAGGCCACGCACGGGCACTTAAGTTAAATATTCTGCTGTCACTTCAAAATATTTGCAGTATTCTACTAAATAGCATCCAATGCAGGAATTTTTCAACCGTAAGCAAAAACAACAACATACTTACACATTAGTACAAATCAGGATTGCTTGCTTGACGTAATCTACCTAAAAGCTAAAACGAAAATAGAGAAGGAGAATCTTTAACACGTCATATGAAAATTATATTGATCTAAATCTCTATCAAGTAAAATGGTGAGATTGGAACATACCTAAGACCTGTTCACGCAATTATTTGACAAGCAATAAAGTATGAGTTGGTTGATGTACAATGCTCGCATTCATCATTGTTTTGTAGAAGTCTTTTGTCTGCTGACAAGCAGGTGAAATGAAAGAGGATCATGTCACCTGCATCTTGCCTAGTAGATGTTCACATGCCTTGCTCTACTAAGTAGTTTAAGCTCGTAAAGTATATCATATCAAAAAATATAGAAACGCAAGCTATGCTATTGGGTGTGCATGGGAAAATATCTACCTAGGCCACTAAAAAAATTTCCTTCTGTTGTATCTTCTCTTATTATTTATTGATCCGTAAGATCAGAATAGCTTTAATCCATGCATCATTCATAGAAAACTGATGTCTGATGTCCAGCTTAAAGAATTGCTGCTTTCTTTTGCTGTCGAACATGATAGTAAGGCTTTTTAAATCTATTGAGAATGCTTAAACAGAAGAGCTGGTCGAAATTGTTGATTGCAAGACATTAGCAAGACTAGACTGCGAACAATTCCAATGCAAAACGGTAAGACGTTTTCAATACTGTCAAAAAACTACACTACTTATTCTCATCATAGGATTGCTGAAAAAGGATACGAAGAAAGTGTTCTCACATGACGTCACAAATCAAGCGAGCGCCATCTTGGAGGCATTGCAGGATACTGTTCTGTAGGCGTTTAATAAGTAGATCATCACTCTACTGAGCTATAAGTGAGTTCTTTGCTTAAAATATTGAAATATTGTTGAGTTGTCGGTTGCCATAGCAGAAGTGAGAGAGATAAGATCGACTATTAGTTTTAATTCTTGCATATTTAATTCAACACTTTGATCGGGTTCTTATTTTGATTTTTTTAGCTAAAAGCAAACACCAGAAGAAGCAGCTGATTTAGAGAATCTCATCACACTGTGAGGTAGCAGAGAGTGATATCAACATGATTTGTAGCATCTGTTATACAGAGCGAGCTAAGATTTCAAATATCAACACTATAGCCCCAATCTGAGCTTTGAGAGAAGAGTAAAATTCTCTTTCTCACCATGTGCACTCGCGTCAATTTCCATATTCTTGCAGCGCTTCGTCAAAATGCATCTATTCTTATGCAAACCACATTGCTTTCTTGAGCAGATGCAATCTCTGCTTCCACTTTTTCCAAAGGGGCTCAACTTCAATCACTATCGTTCAGGTTCTTGTTAGTTGTTGTACCAATATGTATTACTAATAGGTTTGCCTTTGCAAGTACCATTAGGTTTAAACTAGAAGAGGGAAAATCAAGTCTAACCCTTATAGTGCAAGGAATGCTAATTAAATACGGACACATATGTTGAGCTACAGTTGCCTTTATTAGTCTTGGAAGAAATGGCCATATATACATACATAAATACATACATACATGTATATATACATATATATTTATATACATATATATCTATTTATTTATATATTTATATATATACAGATGTAT